>PVJL010003544.1:0-154465 GCA_004026885.1 Lyroderma lyra | reverse complement strand
CTGAGAATACACTTGGTATGATTTCGATCTTCTTGAATTTGCTGAGGCTACTTTTGTGTCCCAGCATATGGTCTATTCTTGAGAATGTTCCATGCGCACTAGAAAAGAAGGTGTAGTCTCTTTTTGCTGGATGAAGTGTCCTGTAAATGTCAATTATGTCCAATTGCTGTAATGTGTCGTTTAGAGCTGTTATTTCCTTCTTTATTTTCTGTTTGAATGATCTGTCCATGGCTGTTAGCAGGGTGTTTAAGTCCCCCACTATGATTGTGTATTCATCAGTTTCTCCTTTCAAGTCTGTTAGTAGTTTCTTTGTATATTTTGGTGCATCCTGGTTAGGAGCATATATGTTGATTAGTGTCAACTCTTCTTGTTGTTGCATTGTGCCTTTTATCGTTATGTAATGACCATCTTTGTCTTTTACTATCTTTTTTAACTTGAAGTTTATTTCATCAGATATCAGTATGGCCACTCCTGCTTTTCTCTGGTTACCATTTGCTCGGAGAATTGTATCCCATACTTTCACTCTGAGTCTGTGTTTGTCCTTACAGCTGAGGTGTGTTTCTTGGAGACAGCATATGGATGCATTCTGTTTTTTAATCCAGTCTGCTACTCTGTGTCTTTTTATTGGTGAGTTCAGTCCATTGACATTTAGAGTGATGATCAATATGTGAGGATTTCCTGTGACCATTACTTATTTCTTTCTTTGTTTTTGTTTGTTTGTTTATTTTTGTTTCTTTCTTGTTGCCCCAACTTTGTTCCATTTTTCCTGATGTTTTGTTTCGGGCTGAAAAGCCTCCTTCAGTATTTCTTGGAGTGCTGGCCTTGTGCTGGCAAATTCCCTCAGCTTCTGTTTGTCTGAGAAGGTCTTTATTCCACCTTCATATCTGAAAGATAATTTTGCTGGATAATATATTCTTGGCTGGAAGTTTCTCTCTTTTAAATTTTTGAATATTGGATTCCACTCTCTCCTGGTTTGTAGAGTTTCTGCTGAGAAATCTGATGCCAGCCTGATGGGTTTTTCTCTAAAGGTTATAGTTCTTTTTTCCCTGGCTGCCTTGAGAATTGTCTCTTTGTCTTTAGTTTTGGACATCTTTAGTACCATGTGTCTTGGAGAAGATCTGTTGGGGTCCAGGTATCTGGGGGACCTGTTTTCTTCTTGATCTTGGGATTCCAGATGTTTCCATAGGTTTGGAAAGTTCTCATCTACGATTTGTATGAGTGTGCTCTGTGTAGATTGCTCTGCTCCCTCTTCTATTCCTATTATCCTGATGTTGTTTTGTCTCATGGAGTCGGATAGTTCTTGCAGAGTTCTTTCAATCCTTTTGGTTCTGTATTCCCTCTCTTCCTCTTTCTGAGCTGTTTCCATGTTCTGATCTTCAATATCACTAATTCTTTCCTCCATCTGGTTGGTCTTGTTTCCTATGGCAGTTATTTCATTTCTCACTTCTTTTATTGTATTATTTATTTCTCGTATTTCCGTCTCAATTTTTTTTATGTTTGAATTTCTTTGTTAAATTGTTCTTTTTGTTCACAGAATTCCTTTTTTATGTCGTTTATATCCTTTTTTTATATTATTTATCTCAGCTATGGTGTTCTGCCAGTAGATTTTTATTTCTCTCACAGCCTTTAGAATGGCTGCTTTATATTGTCCGTCACTTAAATCCGACCCTTCCACTTGTCACAAGCTGTCTTCTGGGTAAATTTCATGTTCTTTTTGAGGAGTTTTAGTTTTTAAGGAATTCATCCTGTCCGCTGGGTTCCTCCTCTTTGACATGAGGGCTTTATGTTCAGTGCCCAGATTATTGCTTTTGTGGTGTCTTGCTGTAGGGCAGACACTACGGGGCACTGGGGGTCAAGTTTTGGGGGAGAGGGGGCTGTTTGTTTCTTGTTTCTGATCTCTTACTGAGTTTGGAGGCTATGTGCATATATCCTGGGGAGAGGCCAACAAAAGGCGTTCCAAAGGCGGCTCTGCCTTCTGCCCTTTGCTGGGGAAGCTGTTCTGAGGCTTGTTTACACTGGCTCAGGTGAATGCTATCAAATCAGTCTTTCTTCCTAGCCCTGATTCAGCATCTGGCTGTCTATAGGCTCACACTGCTTTCAGAACCCTGGGGTGCACGAGGAAGTGCACGCTCCATAAGTCCAAAGCTGTGGGCCTGGCCTGAGACAGCAGGGTCGCCTTTGCAGTGGGCTGGGAACTGGAACTGCAGCCCTGTGTAGGTCTCCAGCGAGCTTCGAGCTGGGGTGTCATCTTTGCAGTTCAGAGTCCTCGCTCAGCCCTTCTATCACTCAAAAGTTCCAGAGGCTGGCTCCCAAAGTCCGTCCCCAGCTACCCAGTCTCCCCCGTCCCCCAAACTGCACTGCTCCGTATAGTCAGCAGGGATTGTGTCCTGTTGTGGTCTGTCTCTGCTCCCTTCCCTCTCCCCGACTCGCCCCCTTCTCGCCAACCTTCAGGTGTTGACTTGCGATTTGTGGATTTCTCAACAGCCGTTTTGTCACTCAGGGTCCTCTTTCTTGGCTCCTGGACAATTGTGTTTTCTGGGAGAGGCTTTAGGGACCTCTTCTCCAGTCGCCATCTTGCCTTCTTCTTCTCCCTTGTTTCTTAATTTCTTTATCAGCAATGAGTAGATTGCCTGACATGTCCCTTTCATATTTTAATTATTAAACACTTTCTGCCCTCTTATTAGAAATTAATTTAGCTCACAATAGAGATACTGTTTATTAAACTTCTTAAATAGCTACTAAAATCCTGTCAGAACAGGAGCTATTGAAGTCAAATTCTTTAAGGTGTTTTTCATAAACTCAGAGCAATTACCACATTTTTTAAAAAAATAATGGCTTAAAATGACAAGTTAAAGGATTTAAAAGAATTTAATCTACTGGGAAGCAAGAGCTTTCAAGAGCCTAGTGTCTATTTGAATGAATGCTGACTACAAGAAAAAAAATTGGGTTGAGAGGTGTAAAAAACAAGCAAAAACGAAACATAATAAAGGCAAAGGTTTTAATGGCTTGTGATGATCCAACTTTCTTAATTTCAGTAAATGTTCAATAAGTGTATGTCAGTGGTCAGGACATATTGATTCATTTAAGCATTGATTGAGAAATAGCTATTAAACACCTAATATATTCCATGTGGTATGTTGGGTAATACAACCATGAAAAAAGCACAGAAGGCTTTGTTTCGAAGGACATCAAGGACTAGTTGATGAGTTACTTAATGCAAATATAAAAATTCCATTAAAGATGATAAGCATATGTTAATGGCATACTGTTAGCACAAAGGAGAAAGTGACTAACAGGACGGAACTCAGAGTGAAAAAATAACTTAGAAAATTATTTTGTCTCAGCTAGTAAGAACTCCACACCCTCCAAAGGGTGTGTTCATGACTTAGATTTCAAACCCTGGATGATACAAATTCCTAGTATAGGGAAAAGAAAGTTACTAGGAAGAGGCATGCAGGGAGATTCAGAGGAAGAGAAGTTTTATGTAGAAAAACAAATGCAAGTGTGAGCCAGGGATAACATCAAAGAAGAATAACAGATTAAATAACTTTCAAACCAGAACTAAAAAATACTGATTCATCAAATGGAATGTGAGAAAGGAGAAAAATAAAATAAATAAAAATATAGTACATAGGAAGCACAGAGAGCAAAAATAGCTCTCAATATTACCAATAAAATAATTAAATATAATTATTTTAACTATAAAATTTTAATTATAAATAATTAAAATAAATGCATAGGGTTGAATTCACTCAGTAAATTAAGGAGATTCTCAAGCTAGATGTTAACAAATATTAAGACACATCAGTATGTTCTCAACTAAACCTTTTTAAAGACACCATGCAAAAAAGTTGGGAAGAAAAAGATAGAAAAATGCTTATCAGAGAAATATGTCTAAAAAATCCAGGATAATAATTTCAATATTAGAAAAAAAAATTATAGTAAAAAATTATAAAAACTTGGGTAATGTGTTGGTAAAAAAAATACATAAATAAGCTGTAATTATTGTGAAAATGTCTTTCATATGACTTCCAAATACATCAAACAAAAGCAGGCAGAACTATGATTAAAAAAGTAGATAAATCAGTAATTTTCTTGAAAGTACAGGTATAAATATTAATAAAAGTAGTGATTTATAGATAGAAAACTCATAGTTTCATTTGTTTGTTTTTAGCATATAAGAACATTTATAAAAATTATGTAGTAAGCCAAAAAAGAATCTTCAATGAATTCCTAAGAATCAACACATGATGGAATGTGATCCCTGACTAAGATGCAATGCAATCAATAACAATATAAAATTACTATAAATTACTATATATTAACATAAATTATACTTTACTACCCAATAATGTATCTGGAAACTAACAGGATACACTAAATGACTGTTTAAAGAAAAAAATAAAGAAAAACATGACAAAGCACTATCAAAATTTTTGATATACTGCTAATGCAGGTTTTTGTACTAAAAAATATTGAACTAGGCTTTCCATTAAAAAAAAAAAAAACCTAAAAGGAATAAGAGTGCATACAGAGAATCACATAAAAACCCAAAGCTGGTGTTCTGAAAAGTCTAAGAACCTAGACACGGCTCTGCTGGAACTCTTTAAGAGAAAAAAAAATTAGGTTGCATATAAAGAAAATAGAATGAAGAAATGTAAGTAATAGTAGATTATGCCAGATTAATAACAATAAAAGAAAAACTTGAGCAACTTTTTCCTTTCCAGTCATATTTGCTTAGCTGGCATTAGAAAAAGAGTCTCAGGCAAAATCTTTATTTGAATAAGAGAATGAAAGGGAATCCATCTAGATAGCTAAATTCCGCCTAAATTCATGAGAATTCAAAAAGCTGAGACAATAATGGGGAAAACAGAACATTTGGAAGACTTCTTCGGTGATTTGCATAAGAATTAAGCATTAAGGTGATTATCCCAAGATTTTCCTCTGTCATGAGGACTGAATGTTGCTTCATTTACGCCCATTAGAGGAAAGCAGGTGATTAGTGGAGGAAGTGGCTCAGGAGCTGACTTCTGCTTAAACATGCTACTTCTTGTGAAAATATGTATTTAATTAGAAATTTCTTTTAGATTATGAGACATTTTGGAATGGAGCTTGAATTAGGAATGGTTGTGTAAATATAGGGAAATAAGGTTAGAAATACTGCTTGAAGACTTGATTAAAAGGGAGAATTCTGAAGATAGTATTAAAAATGAAGATCAAAAGAGAGCCAAAGAAAGACACCATCACTGAGTTTAAGAAAAATGGGTGACAGAAGGAAAGCATAAAACAGAGAAAGATAATGAAAAACTCTTTATGACACTTGAACAATATGTTTCCTGGTGGCTATATGGCAACTACGATTAACCCAGTTTACTCATGGAGTGTAGATTCATACAGCACTTGCACTACACTTCAGAAAAAATCAGAAAACCAAATTACTTTTTTCAATATTTAAGTATCACTAAAATTTTATTAGCTGCCATTCAAATTTTGTTATTCATAATGATCATTCTGCTGCCATTTAAAGTCATCATGAAATAACCATAGCAAAATTGAAAAGAGTAACCGAGAACATTAAATCTCATCACTGAGAATTCCACTGAAGTCAAAGGAAAGAATGTGGCGCCATTTTTGTGTTCCAAGTCCAGACATTTCCCTTATCAAATCTAAAGGCCTGCCCTATAATGTGCTTTATCTTTAAATCTCACCACAGTTTTACCTGACTGCTTTTTTGAAAGTCAGAGCTTCAATATACTGTTCATTCCTCTGGTATAGAACATCCTTCATTCAACCTCACAAAAGAATTCTGGAATAAATACTGTGAATGCTTGCTTTTGAGTATAAAGAAATTGGGTTAGTTGGATTTATTGCTTGTTCCTTCCAATCCTCACTTTTTACTCTCCAGTTCAGCCAGAAGATACACGACAACTTGCATCTCCAAAAGTCACATCAATACAAGTCTAACAAAATATCAATAAAACTATAAACTCATATATGCTACAGAGAGAATTCTGCAGTGAAGCCATGCTTTCCATGAAACACTTTACTTAGTTTTTAGTAGTATGTAATTTTCTTGTGAAATTGTTTCTGGTAATATGTAAAATGGAGTGATGTTTCTAGTGAAGATAAGCTAAATATTAAAGTGATCACTATGCAACACATTATTGATGTATTGTAGAATTACACTTGAAACCTATGTAATCTTTCTAACTGATGTCACCCCAAAAAATTTAATAAATAAATTTAAAAAAATAAAGTGGCTGCTAACCTTTCTTCTCAGGATTAGCTTGTTATTACTTTACTGATGTTCAGGATCCACTGCGTGATCCCCCATCCCCCTTTTTTATAATTGGCTGAATAAAGTCAAACATAAGGCTATCTTTTCAGAAGACAAATTTGCATTTATATTGCAGTTTCATTTATAAATGCTTCTTGTTTGTTTGCTTCATAAACAGCTAATCTATGAGGGAAAGAAACACAGCTATATTATGACTTAGACGATGCCCTGAAAGAATTAAACGAAGAAACTCAATGTGAGGAATAGGGGTCAAGAAAATGATAGGATTAATTTCTAGGCTTTAATTTTTTCCACAAGGAAAATTTCTAAATGGGCAGTTTTTTTCTCAGGTGAAAAAGACAAATGGAGGATATTTTTAACCTTGGAAGAATATTGAATAATAATTTCTTAGAGTCATAATAAAGCTTTGTTGTTTATTAGAAGACAAAGATGATAGGATACAGAAATTATCACCATATTCATTAAGGGTCCAATTATGTATTTTATATCTAAAGATGAATTTGGTAACAAAAGAGGAAAACATCACCAATGTGAGAAAGTTCATTTTAATTATTCAGATTGGAAAAGAAAATATAAGGAAATAATTTAAAGAACTCTTGTTTCACAAAGAACAGCCTAAATTCCTAAAATTACAGAAAAAATACATTAAGTGCCAATTTGAAGAAAAATTCTGATAAAAATTTAAAGCAACTTTAAAAATATGATTTAATAGTTTTTGGATGAAAATATCTAAGAGTAGATGGGAGGATTTTGCTTTTTAATTTTTCAGATTCATTTCAAAACCACATCTGCTATGTATGACTCAGACTGGTTACTCTGGAATTTAGCGCTAAGACTGGTTAAGACAAAAGATAGAGTTGGGCAATAATTTTTCAGAAGTATTTCCTGATAATCTCTCCTTTATTCAAGTTCTTTCATAATTTAAACAGTATGGATATTAGTCAAAATAATACTATGCCTTTTGCTTGGATAGTCAGAGATGTACAGTTCCTGTTTTTTGAGTATTTATCACTCAGTTCTTGGCAGTTACAATGTTGGATAGAAAGCAAGTTTTCCTAAGACAAAAATGTTTACTAATGCACTCGCTACTTAAAAAAATCAGTCCCCACTTACACATTAAATATTCCATTCTACGTAATGCCATGACCATTCTTTCTCAATCGGCCTACATCATTGAAACTTGAATTATTGTCAATTATCAGATATTCCAAACATATGACAATATAATTAAAATGTAAGGTATTTACAAGTTTTATATCCATCACACATATTATCTGGTTTAATCTTAACCACAATTTAATGAGGTAGGTTTTATTTTCATGTTAGATGTGAGCAAATTAAGGTTTAGAAAGCATAAGTGACTTCTCCAAAGTCACAGAACTAGAAGGAAGTAGACAGAGCAAACCTGTATGAATTAGTAGCTTACAAACTTATAGCAAGCTTCAGTCATTTAAAAATATATCTCACAATTTCCAAGTATTTACAAGTTGTGACTGGTATTCTTAAGTTAACTCTTCAAGTTAAATATACCCGGTAATTTCATGTGTTTTCCCATACGAAAAGACTTAGAGTTCTTCCTCTGCCTATTTCCTTTCCCTGATGTCTTTCCATGTGTTAAAATTGGCCTAAACCAAGACATGCCATGTAGGTTACCCCTTCCTGTTGACAGTGCCAGTCATTTTGAGACTTCCAGTCTAAGATCACTCAGACATTAGAGGCAGCTGCAAAACACTCCTGACTGAGACATCTGCAGTTAGCTAAATACTACAACTAAGTTCTATGTACCCCTTTCCATGTTTACCCAATTGGTTCACTTGACTAAATGCAAAGTATTTTGGCTTTGCTGCAGTTAAATATCTTGCTAGATTCAGTCCATCATTCTAACTTGATGATCCATAGCTTCCCTAGTTAATCATCCAGAAAATTGAACAACCAACTTTTATGCACTCCTGAAAGGACAGGCCTGAGAAAATTCTGCAGCAATGCACCAGAGGTATTCCTGTTGATTGATAACTACTGAAGAAAATTAACAATTGCTTTTAAATTGGTTATAAACCACTTAAATGTCTTATCTTTAACAGTATTTTGAAATTCTTGTTGGTAAGGATAATATTAGAGTTCATCAAATATCTTGCTGAAATCACTATTTATAGTTTACCTTAATATTCCAGCATACTTCATAATAAATCATGTCTTTTTTCAGTGATAATTTCATTTGCTATTCATTGCTTACAGTTGTCACCATTTTCTTTTCTCCTTAATTAGTTTCCCAAATAACACCCACCTCCCCCAACCCTCTTATTGGCCTCCTGATGCAAATGACTTTTCTAGAGAATGCTCTTTCAAAATTTGGGTGGCATCTTTCCCAGATATAGCCCCATTGTGTAATCTCAGTAGTTCCTTAAACTATGCAGTGAATTGCCGCCCCCATGTAAGAGAACAAATTCAGGCGCATGCACTGTAACTTTAAGTCCTTCGTGAAGAAACTATATTAACTATACAGATCCATTAATTTTTCAGAGACTGTTTTCTCTTTTTTAAGGTGAGTTACACTAAATGACAACAAAGTTTCCCTCAACTCCATAAATTATTTAAATTCCATAAATTCTTTAAATTCTTTAAATATACAAAACCATAGAGCTAACATGTAAAATTAGTAACACAGCATCTAGAAACCTTGGTGTATCCACAAAAAGGATCAAGAGCAAAAACAAAACCAAACAAGTAAGCAAAAATAATGTCATTAATTATTTGTAATGAAGAATAAGAAGAAAGCACACCCACTAGAAAACAAAAGAAAAGCAAGGAAAAAAAAATAATGAAAGTTTGGAGAAAATAATCTTTTTTTTTTAAAGGCACAAAAGAATGTGATTAAAGAGTTTACAGTAATTAGTTGGTGAGATGAACTTCAAAATTATTTTAATATAATACTGAGGTCAAAATCTGGGAACCACGAGTAGCGATGACCATGGCTATGGCTGCTAAATTGACACCTTTCCCTCTGGGGCAGCTATGGTCATAGATTCCTATGAATGGACTCTAGCTTGTGTGATAAGTATCCTGCTCATACTCCAGAAGTTTTAAAAGTCTCTAAGGTATTTATAGAATGCCTAGTCAAGTTACCAGGATCTCAGGCACAACTGCTACGTGACCCATTGCTTCACAACATACCTCACCTGCCGTCATTGGTTCCTAGTGATTTGTTGATTTCTCTAAGTCTGCATCAGGTTAGAAAGAAAAGTCCAGATACGGAAAAAGAAATCTATCAAATTGCTAGGACTTGGCAGGAGTAAGGATTTATACTATTTCCAGTTCTCAGGCTTGCTAGAGAGTACGGACTTAATGTAATTATAATAGTTATAATGAATTCATAAATGCAAGGATTTCTTTTTGCATTATGCTCTTTATATATTAACATAATAAAAATACACCATCAGTAGAAGTTACACTATTTTCTAGAAATAGTGACTTCTTTTCTAAGTCACCAGTAGTCTCATGAATTTTCTAAACATTGTTATTTTGGAGCTGATGGACTATATCTATGAGTCATCTGGACATAGACAATGATAAAAATTGCTCTGGATGTAGTTGATATTCTCATTTGTGATCAGACCTCCATCTTCAACCTAAATATGATCACTGTTCCTGGCATTTCTATTAAAAAATAGCCATGGAATAGCCTTTGAATGCAAATACTCTCTGTTCCTAGAGTTAGTTTTTCCACTTTTACCTGAAATAATCAGCATTTAGTTAGTAAATTGAATTGGAATACACACACACAAAATATCCTGACTGTGGATTACAATACAATTGAATTATTTAACAAATAATTTTATTAAATAGTTTTCAAATATTAATTCTCTAAAATAATGTAGGGATAATTCAAATTGAGTTGTCTTCTATCTGAGCGAATTGTCTTCTCCTGAGCACTTCAATGAATGTATTGTAGTGAAAATCATTTTATAATATTTCACTTTAAAGAGAAATTTATAATTTTACCATATGGTGTTTCTCCAGTCATGTTAACATTTCTTCTATTTCTAATGATACTCTTCAGATGCTTCTGGAAATAAAAATCTGAAGTGGGTCTTCTTGCTAATATTATGTAGGAATTCCTTCCTGAGGATCAGCCTGAATTTTGGCTCTTATACATGATTACTGCTACTGAAGTATCAGGCACCAAAAAACCCTGAGACCAGTCAAAAGATTATTATTCTGCCTCCCTATTCTCTACTCAAAGCATTACATAACCCTGATATTGCCAAACTGACGCTGGCTCATAGAGTCTGTTTGTTTGAGTCTATGAAATAAATTACTTCATAAATGTGGGTAGATATGAACCTCCAGGCTTTGGTAGGCAGACACAATGTTTTCCCACAAGCTAGAGTTTATTCCAGAGAGATTCTCCTGACAGAACCCTCTTAAACCTCTCCTAGGGCAGAAATTCGTCTAATCCTACACCTTTTCCTCTTTACAGTAGGGTCATGATCAAGTCCTCTTCTGATTTTAGTTGCGATTTTTCATAAGAACTTTAAAACACTGGCTGTTCAATGGGTGGTAATTTTGTGACGTTTTGAGAAATGTAAACAAAGTTATCAGTGTGGTTGTCATTTAAGAGGAGCACTTTGGAGTCTCCATTATCCTAAGTGAAATAGGGGAAAAAGGTTAAATCTATGGTCTATAATTAAGTGTTTTAGGTCTTCAAGGAGAAAGGTACCCAGTTCTATCAGAAAAATGGTTATAGGTTAGTTGTACCAGAGAGTTTTAAGAAAGTGCAATCACTAAAAACATACTTTAGCAGGCCTATAACTTAAATGAAACCACATGTAACAGCCTGGATTATGGCACAAACTATAAATAAAAATGTTTTGGTTAAATACATTTTGACATAGCAGTTGTTCCTTGTCAAGTCAATAAAATTTACTTGAGTAATATTTCTCCTGGCAATAAGCAGCAGGCGTGTGCCAGGTAAGCATTTTCTTCCTTTTGGCTTTAAAATTCCAGCTGCTAGTTAAGAACGTAAGCATTTGCAAGCTGGGTCAACCCCAGAAATTTCAGTCTCTCTTTCTTCCTCTTTCAGTTGAGAAAGCTCAATTGAAGGTCAAGTATGATTCCATTTCACTTGTAAAACTAAATGTGAATCTGTAATTTATTAATAAAATCTCAAAACTGATTTTGAACTCAATATCTCAGCCCACATTCTCCTTTCAAATAAGTATTTTTTTAAAAAGTATACGTCTTAGGGTATAAAGTACTAAAGAATAACCTCTTTTTCCTTCTGTAGACTTTAAAGCTATTTTTTTAAATGACTAAGCAGCATTTGATTTTTAAAAATGATAATATGCATTTTCAAAATCAGCGTGTTTGTACTAGAAAATCTGAACAACAGAAACTGAAAAGCAAGAACACACTTTAGTCTCAACTCAGTCTCCTTCCCTAGTGACATCCACTTAGAAGTTTGCCTGGTGACCCTTTTCTTTTATTCTGTATGTGTGTACACACACACACACACACACACACACACACAATAGGTATGATTATAAATATAGAAGACATTTCAAACATAAAAATACAGATAATTAAAAATAATATTTTGTATCAACAATATATTAACATTGCCATTTTACTTTGGATTTAGTTTTAGTCTAGCCTGATGAACGTGAAATTGTATCTCATTGTATCTTTATCATCCTGAAGTTGAGCTTACCTTGTCCTGCTTACTTAGTGACTTTTGCTGTTTCTTTTGTCTGTTGTCTGTTTAAACCTTCTTTGGTTTTTATGTGGAATTATCTTTTAATTTTTATTTATATGTGTTACTCTGTACATGTTCTTGATATTTTAACTTTTTAATGTCTTTCATAGTCCAACATTTTTAAAATACTTATGTATATATATTAAAATCTATCTTTTTCTTAACAATTATGGCTTTAACATACCAGAAATACAAAATTATTATGTGTGTTAACTCCCAAATTTTATAGTACAGTTGGTACTTACATGTTATATACAAGCAGATAATATTTTTGTGTAATTTTTTCTAAGTGGATAGAAAATTTTCCCATTGTTATTTATGAAAATTTTTTTCCATGTGGATTTGGAATGTCATTTTTAACTTAAATTTTCATGTGGGTCTGATACAGGTTTCTGTTCTGTACTATTTATCTAATTGGTACCAAGGCTCTACATGAAACCATTTAAACCATAGCTTTATTTGTATATTTTGTCTTCTGTTGGGAATGTCTGCTTCTTGATTTTTTATTTTTCAAAACTGAGAGCAACCAATAAACAAGACAAAGAAACACAAATTCATAGACACAGACAACGGTTTAATAGTTACTAGAGAGTAAGAGGTGAAGGTGGTAGAGGAGAGTAAAGGGGGTCAAATATGTGGTGATGGGTGGAGAACTGACTCTGGGTGGTGAGCACACAATGCAACATAGAGATGACATATTATAGAATTGTACACTTGAAACCTACATAACTTTACTAACCAATGTCTCCTCCCAATAAATTTAATTTTAAAAACTGTCTGTGCTATGCATATACATTAATATTTCAGATTAATATCTACTTGAAAATTACATTAGGATTTCCACTGACACTGCATTGATATTAAATATTGATTGTGAAAGAATAACATTTTCACAATAGTGAACCTTCTTACCCAAGACCACAGCAGGTCTCTATCTATATTGCTGTCTTATTTTGTCTTTCAATAATGTTTAATTATTTAATTTTTACATTTCTTTGTAAGCTCATTACTATACATATTATATTTTTTGCTGACATTGAGAATGAAAATTTTGTCATATTAATTTTAAGTGGTGCAGCAACATTTAAAATCCATTTACTAAAAGATATTACATGGAAAAGAATTTTATCTTAGTTGTCCAGAGACAAAAAGAGGTGAAAATGCCTAGAGCAGATAAAAGTCATGGGGCATGAAGGACAGCAAGCAGAGCAAAGGGTGAATTCCCAGTGACAATATTATGAAATAGTTCTTCCATGTGAGTGAGCAATGTTCCGAGAAGGGAGAGGTGAGTCTATCTAGGTGCCTTGGGGACACTTGACCTCAACTGTTAGGAATTCAGTGATGTAGGAAGACGGTGCAACAAAACAATAAAAACTTCAGAGCGGTTAGAGATTTGGAAAATGGAGGTGTCTTGGGTTGCATTTCCCTCTAGGAATTCTGAGAGGTGACCACCTTGTGTAGCCTCAGCCAACACAGGCAACCATAACAAACAAAAGCTATCAGTATGGCATATTTAGATACATAAGTGAATAAATGTTAGAGGATAGATTTAGATATGTAGGTAGATAATATAAGGTAGGTAGGTAGGTAAATAAGCTAAAGCAGTACTTTCTTTGCTTTTTATAGCTGTTGTATTACTGGGAAGAGATCTAGAAGTCCTCGTGTACACATATTCCATGAACATGTAATGTAGCTGGAAATCTCACTTTCCAACTTATCCACCATGAAGTTTACAATGAAGTAGATTCTGTACCTCTAAATTTGGGGAGTGTAAAAAGATGTTAGAACCAACATCAAAGGCTGTGTAAGTGAAGAGAAGGAGCAGTTGGAGGGTCTGGCTGAAACTCTGTATCACTACTGATTGGCAACAAAGGAAAAAAACTTCAAAGCACACTAATGCCAAGAGAATAGACCAGATTTTCCGGCCTCAGACTTTGTTGTCTATAAGAGTGTGGCTTCCAGACAAACAGCCAAACGTCCTGCAGGGAAGGTAGAAAGGATCAGCAAAATAACACGGTCTGAGGGGCCTTCTAGTCATTTCTCCTCATTGTTATGAGGGCATTTAAGTTTCTCCCTGTCATCAGGGTGACCATATAATTTATCATCAAAATGGAGACACTTTTGAGAATAAAGGAAAGGGACCACAGATACTTAAATTATTGTATTTTTGTAAGATCCATTTATTAACTGACAGTTTTTTATATTAGTGGACGAAAAAAATAGTTCTAAACTACTTTTTAGAAAATGTGATCCTTTCTAAAGAAATATACGCAGCTATGTGAAAGAAAATCAAAATAACCTGGAGTCATCTTTAAAGTCACAGTTTCGGTAACAAAATTTGAAATTGTTGACACTATCAGTTAACCCTGCTGTATAGACTGTCATCATTTTGTTGAGAAAATATTTCTGTATAGTTGAGATAACTAAAATACATGATAATTTTAGAGCTTGATTTTCTTCATTTTGTATTGAAATAGATAACTATTTACTGAGATTGCCTTTGTCTTGAATAAGAGTACCTTTTATCAAAAAATATCTTTATAGGACAAAACTCAGTCAAATTAGTTGCTTCTATTTAGGAATCTTTTTTAATTCTTTGCCTAATTTAGATGTTGGAAAATATGCCTCTTTAATTTCATTCTGTGTAAGTTATCAAACTAAAAATAGGCAGTTCATTAATATAAAATTCCCCTAAGCTATTTCAAAGCATAGTTACCAAATTAAAAAAATAAATATTGTGCATCATTGAGACCTCATTGTTTCTCCCTTTCCATTGTAGGAATTAATCTTCATGTGTTCCTGTTTAGAAATTTCATTTTTATAATTCTTGTTTGCTAAAAAGCTTCAGAATATAAAACTTTAGCTCCCCAATCATAAAATGAATAAATAACTCAAATGGATTTAGAACAAATGCAACCAAAATTTAGAGAACAAAAAGTTTCAGAACATGTAAATTGATTTAGAAAGTAGTTCTTCACATGTTCGAACTTCTAAAATATTTAACTGATGACAAGCAGTAAATAGAGAAAACATGTTGTGCCATGATGAAATACAATTTTAATTCAACCGTCAGCTTTGTCACACACACACACAAGTTATAGTTCAATTTCTCTGGGTTTATATAAAAAATGTTATAAATTTCAACAACTAGAACTTTTCCTCAATTGATAGAATATAATGGAGTTTTTGAATGCAAAGTAAATCATACATTCATCACAAATAATTCCAGGAATACTGCAGCTTCATAGATTTCTTAATTTAGTAAGAACATAATTTTTATTACAATGATGAGTTCCAGCCAGTATTTTGCTCAACTCCACCACAAACAAGTCACATTTATTTTCAAGATTGAGCTTTTAAAATAAATTTAAGAGAGACTTTACAATAGATTTTAAGGGACATCACATATTTTATCCACAAGAAATGTATTTCAAAAAGTCTTGTTTTGAATACAGAATTGGATTTAAAAATTAAACTAATTCAAAATTAATTTAACCAGTTTTCTTTCTGAAGCAGGAAAAGAGACTGAAACAAACCTAACATTATTTAATTGCTTTCAAGTTTCCTGTCATTTAATTTTCCAAGAAAACTTGATATAAAAAAATGAATGAAATTAATTCAGTAAACCAATCATTTGTTCTAAATAAAACTCATTTATCATAGAGTGCTATATAAATGCTCCCCGTGAAAATGTACATATCAAATGATCATCTTCAGGCAGTATTCTTTTTTTTTTTTAATTAAATTTGTTGGGGTAACATTGGTTAGTACAATTACATAGGTTCCAGGTGTGCAATTCTATAATACATTGTCTATGTGTTATATTGTGTGTTCACCACTGGAGTCAGTTCTCCTTCCATCACCATATACTTGATGTCCCTCCCTCCTTCCCCATCCCCTCCCCACTCACCCTTCAGTAACCACTAAACAGTTAACTGTGTCCATATCCCATATAGGAGTGAAGTCATATGGCTCTTGATTTTTTTTTCCTGTTTGGTTTATTTTTTTTTTTAGCATGATAATCTCAAGATCTATCCATGTTGTTGCAAATGGCAGTATTTCATCTTTTCTTATTATTAATATTCCATTGTGTATATGTACCACAACTTTTTTATCCAGTCATCTATCAAAGGACACTTTGGTTGTTTCCATGTGTTGTCCACCATAAACAGTGTTGCTCAACTCCACTAGCTGTTAGGGAAATACAAATCAAAACCTCAATGAGGTATTACCTCATACCTGTTAGAATAGTTCTCATCAAGACAAATAACAAGTGTTGGAGAGGCTGAGGAGAAAAAAGAACCCTCATACATTGCTGGTGGGAATGTAACCACTACGGAGGTTTCTCAAAAAATTTAGAATAGGGTTACCAAATGACCTAGCAATCCCTCTTCTGGGTATCTACTCCCAACATTTGAAAACTTTAGTCTGCAAAGATGAACTCTGATGTTCATTGTGGTATTCTTAAAAAGACTGCAACTTCTGAAATAATACTGCTACATTTTCAGCTCACTTGTGTCTCCTGACTTTTACATGGACAGTGCTATCCCTATGGTCCCTTCAGTGAAGGCTAAATACAAACCTCACTTTGGTCAAATTGCACATCCATCACTATCTTATGAGATGGCAATATGGTGCTTAATTTTTCAGTAAGTATTGAATTTTCATTTTGTTTAGCTCACTGCTGCTAGAGGAGTTTATGAGTATTGGTCCATAGCAGTGCAGCTTAGCTTTCCCTTACAAGTATTTAACCTACAATTTTCCATGACACATTTTGACACTTCACAGGTGTTATACTAAGTACTTTGTACACTAAGTGGCCAGCAGGGGGAACGAAGTTGAAAATTTGTGCCACTACTCTGATCAGGAATTAGTTGCCCTTGGAAGGGTCTGGAAAGAACAGATGGACCATTGCTGATGTTGGTTGTTTTACAGATTTAGTCTAATATTTAATATTAAAATAGTTTCAAACTCTCTTATGCCATGGGAAAATCTAGAAGAAAAATTGAAGATCTACCAAACCATTAATGATGTATTTTAAAGCAGTGATTAATAATATCTAAAAATGAAAAATCTAGAACGTGTGCTAAATCAGAGGGGACATGAGGAAAAGAGAAGTCATGTAGGGGTGTCTTGGCACACCAAGATGTGTGGTTAGCTTTTCTGTAACCAAGTGACTTCTCGACTAGGAGAAAGGAAAAAAAGGAGAATCCTAACAGACTGAATATTGTCTTAAAACTAAACTCCCAGAAAGATTGTCACCTTTAATTGGTCAATTTGAGTTACTCTCTCTCAAGTCCATTCTAATCAGATGGAATGGCGGTATCATGTTTAGATACAAACAGTTATAAACAGTTGAAGGCAAATACCCCTTTATTTGTCACACCTGAATATAATAAACATTTCTTTTAACCCTGTTACACCTGAATAATTGTTACTCATCCCAACTTGAGTCATCCATTTGTAAGCATTTATCTGATTCTCCTCCCTTCCTTCAGCATACTGTAGGACCCATTTCCCACTCTCTCATAGACCTCTTTGGTTATTTCTATAAGATTCTTCACAATCTATCTGATTTATGTCAGCTGGCACTATACTATGAGCATCTTGACTAGAGCCAGGTCATTTTGTAGTTCCAGCACCTCACACAGGTATTTATATAGAGTAGAGACTCAGTTAGTTATTTACATAAATTAATGAATCAGGAAAGTTAATTCTAAGGCAATTTCAGTAATAAGATTTTTTCTTTGTTAATATTTGAATGTTATTATTGATGAGATTTGTTAAATAGACTAGATTTTAGAGCAGTTTTAGTTTCATAGCAAAACTGAACAAAAAGTACAAGTTTCCCATACATATCCCTGCCCCCCATACACACACAACCTCTCTCAATATCAGTACCCCACCCTGGAGTGGTACATTTATTACAATCCATGAACTGACATTAGGGCTCACTCTTGGTTGTGTATATTCTCTCAGTTTTGACAAATATATAACAACATGTATCCCATTCCAGTATCATACAAAATAGTTGCACTGCCCTAAATATGCTTCGTGCTTTGCTTATTCTTTCTTCTCTTCTCCCCAAACCCTTAGTCACCGATGATTTCTTTTTTGCCTTTCTCAGAATGTTATGTACGCATGTCACTATGTAGCCTTTTCAGATTGACTTCTTTCACTTAGTAATGTGCATTTAAGTTTCCTCCTTGTCTTTACATGGCTTGCTAGCTCATTTCTTTTTAGCACTGAATAATATCCCACTGTCTGGTTGTACCATAGTTTATTCAACCATTTACCTACTGAAGGACGTCTTGGTTCCAAGTTTTGGCAATTGTGCGTAAAGCTGCTATAAACGTCTGTGTGTATGTTTTTGTGTGGACATGTTTTCAACTCATTTGGTTGAATACTAAAGAGAGCGATTGCTGGATCTCACAGTAAGAGTATGTTTACTTTTGTAAGAAACTGCCAAACTGTTTTCCAAAGTGACCATACCAATTTTGCATTCCCACCTACCATGAAAAAGTTCTTTTGCTTCATGTTCTCGTTAACATTTGGTGTTGTCAGTGCTCTAGATTTTGGTCATTATAATGTGTGTATAGTAGTATCTTGTTGTATTGATTTGCAATTCCCTAATAACATGTAAGAATTTTTTAAATGATTATACTCTTGTATCTTCTGCTATCTTATAGACAAGTGTTCCCATATCTTACGCTTACTTAAAATTAAAAAAATAACTATTTTCTCATCTAATGACATGAAGGGAAAGTGAGATATTGAAAATTTTTGTACTTTTTTTTGATGGCCAGAAATATACCAATGAAAAAATTGACAATTTTTTCAAATATTGCAAACTAACAGCATATTAATTGCCTATCTATTTAAATTATTTTTGTACTTAAAATTACAATTATTTAAATACATATCAGGGATGTATTTTTCTAAGATGTTTGCATGTAAGACATTGTATATACTTTTTAAAAATTCTCAATGAATCCCTTGCGAACTTGCCATTCATCAAGGCTGTTAAGTTCCGTATCAAATTTTTCAGGATACCCTCTCCCATATAGGGTTATAAAACAGTGCCTAGATCTGTGGGACTCTTGAGCCAAAGTTTATCAGGCTGCTTCTCTTTGTGGGTATCAATGTCACTACCAAATGGGGAACACTGGTCAGCATTCTGGCACTGCCCACTCTAAATTAGCCCCCCAGATACCATTCAAGGAAGAAGGGAGGGGGATTCAAATATATGGTGATGGAAAAAGAAATGACTATAAGTAGTGAGAACACAGTGCAACACTTAGATAATAAAGAACTGTACACCTGGAACCTAAGTAATTTTGCTGACTGATGTCACCCCAATAAATTTAATAAAAAATGAAAAAACGTTTAGGCTCCAGAAACCTTTTTTTTTCTGCATCTGTCACAATTACATCTGTTTTCCAGCCCCACAGATACCCACACTGCTGTACTGCTGTAATCCATTTCATGTTCTACCACCCCAACCATGCTACATACAATTAGCAGTTTTTTTAATGTTTATATGTACTTAGATCTCTTTTTAAACTCTATCTTTGATTCCTTTGATCAGTCTTTCTGTTTTTATAACAGTCCCAATTGTTTCTTGTTCTTTTTTATAGTGCATTTTGATTAGATGTATTTGTATGGTTATATTCAGTTGCACCACTAACTCGGAGGGCTGGAACAGGCTTTGGAGTTCATCCATTCTAACACAGTGATGTGTGTTTCTTATAACATTCTTGGCAAATGATTTCCCAACTGCTGCTGGAGGGAAACTTGTTATGTTACCAACTCCATTGTCACACAATTCTTTTAGAACATTCTTACCTCTAGCTGAAATGTGCCTTTTTTGAATTTCCTGTCTTCACCTTTCTCTTTCGGAGGCATTCTCTAAGATTCTTCATGTAGCTTTTGATCTTTCTTTCTATATTATTGCTCTTCATAGTCTCAGATAGTCTAATATCATCTGTAGATAGACAACTTTCAAATCTTTATCTTCAACTCTGATCTCATTTTCAATGTAGAGGTTCATAATTTTCAGCAGTTTTCTATGTTAAGGCAATGTTCAGACTTGTTAGCATCAACATCTGCGTCTCCTCTAGCATCTCAGTGTACCCTAAAATAAACTCACAACACACACACACCCCTTCCTCTTTTTCCCTTCTCTATTTATAGTTCAAATATTCAAGCCCCTGCTACAAGCCACATACTATTTTAGGTCCTAGAAAACACGCCCATCACTAAAGCAGAATGATTTCTACTTTTATGAAATTTAAATTCTAGGAGACTAGATAGAAAATGAACAAAATTAAAACTTGATCAATATATACCATGTCAGATAAATGTAAGTTCTATGGAAAAAATAAATAGGAAAGAGCAACTGTAGATTGACTGGAGGAAAAGTATTTTATAAAATGGTCAGAGAGGATTACTCCAATGACATGAGACATAAGCAAAAGATTGTGGCATAGCTACCTGTCAGTGACTTAGACTTGAAACTTGAAAAAATTTCTTTAACTTCTTATTTTTCCTAAAATATATATATTGAATTAATTTCTAATTTTGACAAAAATTTTTAAAAAATTAAACAATTAAGTTTTGAAGAAGGTTCGTTAGCATTTTTAAGAAGGCAAAGAAGAGAACTCATTCTTTTGCAATGGTTTATCAGGAATATAAATCAGAGGTATTATTTCAGTAAATTATCCCATATCATAGTTGAGAAAAGAGTAGCACGAATTAAAGAATTTTCTTCCAGCTTATTTTTGTTGCTGATTTATATTCCTGATGGATCATTGCAAAAGAATGAGAGATTTTTTTCTTTGCCTTCTCAAGAATGCAAACTAACCTTTTAAAAATTAATTAATTTTACTGTGGTAATAACACTTAGCCTATCTGTTCTCTTAACAAATGTTTAAGTACGTAGTATATTATGTTGACGGTGAGTATAAGGTTGTACAGAGCTTCTTCATCTTGTTTGACTAAAACTTCATGCTTGTTGATTAGTAATTCTCGTTCTCTTTCTCCCCAGCCACTGGAAACCACCATTCCACTCTTTGATTTATGAATTTGACTCTTACAGATACCTCATACATGTGAAATCAAACAGTAGTTATCTTTCTATGACTGGCTTATTTCACATAGCATAATCTCCTTAAGGTTCATTTATGTTGTGGCAAAAATTAAAACTAGGACCAGCATGTGATCCAGTCATCCCACTTCTGGATATTTATCAAAAAGAAGTGAAATTAGGATCTCAAATACACATTAACACTCCTATGATCATTGCAACACTATTCACAACAGCCAAGATGTGGAAACAACTTGTATATCCATTGACAGGTGAATGGATAAAGAAAATGTAGTACATACACAAAATAGAATAGTATCCAGCCTTAAAAAAGAAGAAAATTCTGTAATACACACAAAAATATTGTTCATTTTCTGAAGGTGGTTGTATCTTAAGGGTTAGTTACAAAGTGAAATTGGAAATCATATCAATGAACTCTTTAAACTCTTAATAATGAAAATCTATTTGTCTGTCTTGCACTTTGAATGGACCTTTTACCTCTGCATGATTTTTAATTTCATGCTTTGATCATTTGGAAAATAGTAGCTTAATAAGTTATACAGAGTTTCCAAACATTGAGACATGTCACTGTACAATGTTGAAAGGTCACACTTATTAATATCACTGTCAAGATCATTGACAACTTTTTAACTTTTGGGAAATCAATTTTTTTTCTAAATTCTAATGATGACTTTAAAAGCTGAAAATCTTATCTATCATTGATGACAAATATTGTCAGTTGTTTCCCTGGGCATGATAGTTTCACCCACTTCCTTTATTTTTAAGAAAATGACCTGCCATACAACTAAATATACCACCCACAGTTTGCCAGACATCTTTTTTAATTAAAAATGGTGTTTCAAGAAAAATCAGCTGGTCTAACTTACAAATCAATCACGCCAGCGTTTTTCCTTAGAGGAATTGTCAGGTTACAGTCTGCAGCTGAAGTGCTTGATACATACTGCCCATTTTGACACACAGAATCCGAAAAGGAAATTTATTATATAAAGGTCAAATTTTAATAAAATTATCCATCAAGGATCGAGAACATTCTTAAATGAAAGTGGCATTGTTCTTACTGTGAGATATGGTAGTAAAGAATACAATAACAGCCAGCAATTTAGTGCCGCTGCTGAAACTCTAGCTTTACCCACCATTGTTTTTTTCATCATCTGGGAAAATGTCAACACAATGAAAAAGGCAAATTATGTCTTATGATTATGAAAGAAGTTTGGAACTTGGGAATCCTGTGAAAGGATCCTGCAGGAATAATGTTTCCAAAGCACAATTTTCATCCCGCCACTCCCTTGCTTGAAGATTCAAGTGTTTGTCATTGCCCACAGGGAATTTAAAAAACCAAACTTTTTAACCTCGAATTTAAACTTTACAGAGCCTTACATCAATTCATCTTTTCATTCCATGTTTCCACATGCAAAGTGGCTCTAGACAAATAAAGTTATTGTTATGGTTATTAAAAACCTCAGGAGTTTGCAGTTTCTTTCAACTGATGATACAATTTCCTTTGCCTGAGGACCTTACTTTCTCTCACATTCTTTGTATGCAAGTCCTGCCTTTTTTCAAGGTCCAACTCAAATGAGGCCTCTTCTGAACACTTATGCCACTTTGTACCCCTCCCATGTCACCTACTTTCTACCTGGTTATAACACCTCACATTCCCTGGAGCCCAGCAGGATACATTACATGTAGGCGGTGCTCAGTCAATACTTATTTAAGAAACAAGTTTTGTTGAATTGCACCATTTATTCACAAGTTTCACTGCAGTTACCATATAGCTTATTGGTTGAGATGAAGGTTAATGTCTTTGTTTCTTGAATAAAGTATTTTTTGTTGTGAAGCTTATTATATGGTACAAGGCAATTCAACTCACAACCTTGATCTCATTGGCCAGTCTCTTCTCCTTAATATTCTTAGACTTGTATAAAGTCTGCCAACCAAAACCGTTAGGATGCTAGAACACTTTGGACTGTGTAGAAGAGGATTGATTTTTTTAAAGTTACGGTCGAAGGTTTATTGAGTTAAAATGACCATTTAGTTGTTTTCCTTAAGCATCCAGTGAGTTACTCAGAATAAAAGAATTACCCCCTAAACATGTCATCTCACTATTTTTATTCTGGTTTCAAACTTTAATATTTCATGGACCATAATGAAGTAGCATAGTTTGATTATGAAATGCCCATACCTAAATCACTTAGTGCGGATGATGGTATAACACATCGTGAACTAGATGTGCTTCCTAGAAATTGCATGAGAGCCTAACTATGGCTTGTCTTTGAAGGAATTTCCAAGGGCTAGTTTCTTTTCACAGAAGACCCTAAAAAAATTAGAATATAAAAGCAAAATGAGGTTTCAGTTCATTTCTTCATTAATCTGTCAAATTGGGACAGCATCTTACATATTTTGTCTTTAGTGATTGCAAATATGGAAGGTTAGTACACATGTCTCAACCTGGAAGCAAATAAGAATTGGTGCCTATGCAGGCTGACGAGATGTACCATCTCAAATGGGACAGAAAACAACCGTAATGTCCTGTTTCAAATGGTACGTGTGGTCAGCCAACTGACACTTTGAATTTACCGCAGTGAGACTAGGCTGACCATCTGTTTGAAACAGGACAGTACCATTTTCTGTCCTGTTTAAAATGGGACATCTGGTCCGCCTATACTTATTTTACTATCTTTTGATGATTGAGAAATGTGCATCCATTTTCGCTGTAAGTAAAATGGTATTTATAATAGATATATCAAAAAATGTATGAATAAAAATGAAAGCCTTCTATTATTAGCAACCAAATCATCATTTGAAAGGTTCAATGAAATGTATTCCAGTATAAGTAAGTCAAGCATGAGTCCTTGCAATGCTAAGTCCAGTGGTCTAGAGATAGTCTTGCAGGTTCCCATATCTGTTCAGAATTCAGATTTGCCTCCTTGGTAGACTGTATAAGTCTACCAAATAGTGCTCGCTCCATAATAAGCCATCACACTGGTGATACTAATGTTAAAAACATGGCAGCAGAACCCCAGACAGTCTAAGGAGATCCTTTAATCACCGATGCCCTTGCTGCTACCATCCCTACTGCCAGTGGGGTTGGGTGCTGCAAGGTAAGCTCAAGAGTCAGGTGGGTGCAGTTGGGACTCTGGCTCCAGTCACACCTACCACAGCTAGATCAGATTTGGCTCTTTTGAGGGGGGATCTTTTCCAGAGGAAAGGGTGATCAGTCCCCTTCTTTACCCATTGCCCTGTTGAGCCTACCATGTCAGCTGAATCTAATCACTCTCACAGCCTCTTCACTGCAATAGAAGCTACAGAAAAATTTGCTCGTGACAGTTTCTCTCGTTTGCTGCTTCATGGATTTAGAATTTCTGCTTCCTTTATCTGACCACTCAACTTAGTTCAGAGGCCAGATGGTGCTTCCTTACCCTTTCGACCTCCAGTTGTCCAGCGCCAGTTTGCATGAAGGTGACTGTGCGTTGTGACCAGTCTTTCTCCACAGGTTCCATTCACTTCTGACTCCCTTTCTCCAGCAGCCTTCAAATGTACATTTCTATAGCTTCTCATCCAAAAGGAAGAAAAAGATAAAACTCTGCTTTTCTTAAGTACTTCTATAGAAATATAACAAATGCTGACTCACTACAAAATATATTAGTTAATTCTATCCTAAACATACTAATAGTTTGTGCAAGAGTTACTTTCTCCACAGACTATTCATGTGGATTTTCCTTGTACTCTAATTTTATCTGGATAGTAGGCATTTCTATTTACAATATTATTTTGCCTATTTTGAGTCTTGGAAGGTAGAAGCAGATAGCATGAACTAAAATAATTCATGATTAAACCAAGAAAGCCATCAGTTTTAGTACTTTCTCTATGCAGATGTTGTAGTTGAGGTCATTTCTTAACCAGTTGCAATTTCAGTTATTGTTGAAAGAGTCCTGAATAATTTGGGAGAAGGTGAGGGGGAATCTAAAGGAGTAGAACCAAAATGAATTGTTGGATGAATCTAGTAGTTGCCTGTACCAAGGAAAGAAAGAATGTATATGTATGTTATGACCTGCATGTTATGCTTAATATTAGCCTACTATGTTTTCTTTCATTATTTGATGAATATTGCATATGAACAAACTTCAATAGACTTGTGAGATGGAATTATGATATGGAATAGTTCAGTTGATACAGTTAAGATGACAGTGTTTGGTCTTCCCATCTCATACAAACTGAGCAAATTGTGTGTGTGTGTGTGTGTGTGTGTGTGTGTGTGTATGTGTGTGTGTGTTTCATTTCTTTGAATGCCCTTTTATGCTGTAAATATTTTTTATTATGTTTTGCATAGTTGGATACACAATGAATGATCTCATCTTTGAATGGCAAGATGAGGCACCTGTGCAAGTGGCAGAAGGACTCACTCTGCCCCAGTTTCTTTTGAAAGAAGATAAAGATTTGCGATATTGCACAAAACATTACAACACAGGTAGGGAATGAGAGTACTCTTTATTATACTTACAGCTTTTGGTTTTATGACAATCAGGTGTTTTTTAGTTATAGTATTAGAGTTTAATTATTTTAGCTACTTATAGTTAATGTTTTTCATCATCATAGAGCAGAAAAATGAATGCATTTGACACTTCTAGATGCTTCAACTCATTGTACATTGTCATATAATTGATTTGTATGGGACATATTTTGCATGTGAAAAGCCATGGTTACATAGTAAGATGTTTTTAAAAAGATCCTTTGGTTTCTATGTGAGCAATCAAGTGTCCTTTTTAACCCTTCTTGGGCAGTAAACGTTGTGTTTGCTAACAAAATGAAAGAAATTTATTTTTATGGTTTCACTCGATTAAACTTTTCTTTTGGCCACAATTTCCTACGTTTCAGGTATTGTTACGTAAGCACCATTCACTCTGACACAGTAGCCTTTTGTCTTTGAACATGAGTTCTATTCACTTCTCTCAACTGACCCGGGCTATTTCCCTAATATCTATGGTAACTCCCTAACCTATTCCTACAAGTTCTGTTAAGCTGCTCTTGACTGAGGGATCACTCCAGTGTTATTAGTGCATGGCCTCCCATAACACCAGTTGCAGCTTTTATCATTTTATTACAGTACCTGATCCCCTCTAGGTTCAGCATTTCCCAGAACTGTAATCTGACCTTGTACTGTATATGAGGTCTTTAATCTTTTTTATTTCCTTCATCAATTCATAGTATCTGGTGAAAAAGTCACTAACATTTTCTCGCCCCTCATCTCATCAGATGTGAGGCTAATATCTAATTTAATAGGAAGCAAGCCATTGTGGCCAGATTACAGAGCAAAGGGAAGAGACACAGAGGAGGGTTTTGGAGAGATGGACAAGGGACACCACCGAGTTTGTGGCACTTTGTTAAAGCAGCCCAAAGAAACTAATCCACCACCAGCAGCCAACTGTAGAGGTTTTTGCGTTTCTCTAAAAGTTATCATTGCAATTGCCACTAAAGAGTTGAGCAGGGACACTGGTATTGACCTGCCTCCTTTTATCTTTGTGTTGAGAAGTAACTCCCTGACTTTATCCTTCTTAAACTAATTAGAATAAGGAGAGAATAAAACCAAGAGTTACATGATTCAGATAAACATTTTAAGGAAAGATAACGTACTAACAGCGTAGGAAATAGAGCCAGGGGATAAGCCAAAAACATCAACAAGATGTTTAATTAAACCACAATTTATTCCTCTGTTAATTACTTATCGTAATAGAAACACAAGGGCATTAAATATATAGAACAAATGTATTTCAGATTTCTTTTTAGTAAGTGTGTTTTTAAGTTATGTTGGAAGTTATTAATGAGAAATAACACATTTTTCCTATTTGCATTAGTAGTTTCCAAATTATTAATGCATAAAATAACTTAAATAAGTTGCATTTAAGAAACGAATCATCTTTCCATCACTGACACTAGGTGGTGAACACATAATGCAACACATAGATGATGAACTGTAGAATTGTATACCTGGAACCTATGCAATTCTTATTAATCCATGTCACCCAAGTAAGTCTAACAATCATAATAAAAAAAGAAACTAATCATCTTCAATTGTATTTATTTTTTAGCACTTAGTTTAAAGTAAATGTAAAGCCTTCTAGCACATAGCACCTAGCTCTGAATAAATGCTTAAAAGTACCAGGAGCAGTCAATGAGCAAGGGAGCTCCTTACTCGTATATAATAGGTACACACTTCTCCTGTCCATCTCAGAGACGATCAAGTGAGATAATAGTACTTCTAGTACTTTGGCAAGTATGAAATACTAATCAGATGTGAAGTAGCAAGAATACATACTATTTTCTGAAATAGGACATTCTCATTATGTTGCTTCTAGTTGCTAGCACAAAAACGAGAAAAATATTTTTCAGAAACTGATTTGCATATATGATTAGTAGTATCCCTTTTATTGTAATGTAAAAATTTAGGACAAAATTAGGAAAACAAAATTGTGGCATTTGATGCCATAACAAAGAGTTGTTTTTACCAATTGCTGCATTTATTTTACAACCAATTAGGAAAGTTTACATGTATAGAAGTGCGATTCCATCTTGAACGACAAATGGGATACTATCTGATCCAGATGTACATCCCCAGTCTCCTGATCGTTATTCTATCCTGGGTTTCATTCTGGATCAATATGGATGCTGCTCCAGCCAGGGTAGCTTTGGGGATAACTACTGTGCTGACTATGACCACACAGAGTTCAGGGTCACGAGCTTCCTTACCAAAGGTAAGTGTACTAAATGGACATATACGTGTATTTGTGCAGATGTGTATGCGTGTGTGTATATATGTATGCTATATATATATGTTAGTTTTTGCCAGCTATTTTCCAATAGTATTGATTATTCGTTACTAATTTTTAAGGCAGAAAAACTTGCAAAACACAGAAATAGATGAAGAAAAAAAGTCTGTAAACCAATGATATCTTCTATTCACAGTTGTGTTATGACCTACAATTATTTAAGCATCAATCATACTCTTATACACTATAGAATTTTTATGTATAGATTCTTAAACATTTAGAGATCTTTCAAACATGTATAAATTAAATCTATACAGTAAGTTTAAATGATGGCACAATATTTCATTGTATGAATATATTATAATATACTTACTATTAGAACTTACACAATAATGAATATTTGTATAATTAATGGTATGTACATGAATATATATGCACACATATGTATGTGTGTATGTGTGTATATACACATACACAGATGTATACACAATATATATGGTTTTACATGTATTTTGTATTATTTTCTTAGTATAAATTCTTAGAACTGAAATTGCTGCACTGATACTGTATACATACATTGATATAGATTGCCAAATTTCCCATCAAAAATTTATAACAGTTACACTCTTGCATGTGTTGTACAAGAGTGCCAATATTGCTGAACCCTGAGATAAGTACAGCATTTATTATTCTGTCCTCCCCCTCCCCGGCTTTTAAATAACCACAGGTCAATAAAGAGGAAAGCTTATCGAATACCATGACTTTAGTCCATGCTGAGCTTCCGGAATGAAAATAAACTGTTCCCTCTAGGCGGCTGGTAGAAGACCCAATATTTCTTTTCACAAAATATGCTGAAATAAAACATAGTAGCTCTTTTCACCCACTTAACAACAGAGCAAGAGAAAGTTATTTTCTTCTTAATGACCTCTAAGGAAGAAATTTCTATTATCTAAATTAATTAATCTTGTCTAATTTCCAACAAGCTTTACTTTTATTTTCATTACAATGATATAGATATGATAAAATTGTATTAACTTTTCTTGTGCATTTGATGCTATCTACCTGACTTGCCAAGTAAATTATAAATCTACAACCATAGCTCCCTTAACCCTTATTATGAATTATGGTCTGTGATTCAATTTATTATATTAAAACATCCCAATAAATAAGTTAATGACAGAGACATTTTATCATTCAAAGTGTTACTTAATATAGGAAGAACTAGATATTTTTTAACAGTGCTCAACTTTTCCTCACTAAGATTTAATGGTTGTCTTTCAAAATAAGGTTTGCTTTTATTAATAATTGTATTTTCGAAATGATACATATCAATTAGTGTTTTAAAAATATTGTCCAAGTGAAAATTATAAATCTGCTAATAGTCTCACTGCTTATTTACATATTATAAAAATGCCTCTGGGTAATGGTAATTGTTGAAGCTCCATAATCAATTTGTAAAGGAAGTTGCTATTTTACTCATTACTTTTCTTCATGAGCTAAACGGAAATGAAAGCTCATTCGTTCTGGAAGTTGTCAACTAGAAAGGAGCACAAAATGCTCTACTTCAGGAAGCTGCAGCTTCCATGAGGCACAGCATAAAGGCATATGAATACAGAAATTAAAGCAGAATTGTGAGACCATTGAGGTTTGGGTGGAAGGAGCAGAGATTTTTTTTAAAAAGAATAAATTAAAAAAAAAACAACAACAACCAACCAAACAGAATAGAGACAAATTTTGTTTGTTTGTATGTTTGTTTCTTAAGAAAAGAAAAGTCTGGAATGGCTGCATGCTTCTCCACCCCCCCCCCCAAAAAAAAAAAAACATAGTAAATATTTTTAAAAAGACATTTATTTCACCATGATCTTAGGAAAAGAATGAATTTTTAACTGTGAGTTCAATTATACATGTAAATATATAGAAACCCTCTTCATCGCTCACGTCATAGAGATGATGACAGCTGGAAATGTGGTAAACAGTTTTCATCTGAGCCACAAAAAAGAAGGGATTAGTCAGGTGATATCTTTAGAGCAGATGACCACACTGCCTCAGGCTTTGGGGCAGTTAAGGAATGGGAGGTTGAGCACATTCAGTTGTGTATGTTAGAATTCGGAAGGCAGACACTGAAGAGCCAGGATCTGCAGAGATTAACCTATTGGATGAGATCATTCAAAAGTATAGAAAGTCTCTTGAAAAATGCAGTTTTGATTCTGGGATTGGGGGAGCTATAAAGGCAAGATTCGAGGGTCTCACATATCGTATTTAGGAACAAACGTCTGAAACCATGTGCATTAAGATTTGCCATTCTAAACCTCACAAAAGAACCTTCCCCAAAGTCTTGCCACTGAAACAATCACCACTTGTACTGACAAAATCTAGGAAGTAGGAAAACAAAATTAAATTCAGGAAAACAATAGGAGATTATCAGGCATAGGAGGAAGAAACAGTAAATCATTAATTTATGATAATTGCTTAGTGTTTTGTCCAGGCTGTCTGCCAGTACATCTCCAGAACATGAAGGAGCTTGGAAGTTAGTTAAGTAAGACTCAGTGTAGAAAATCTTAAAGAATATGCTTTAGCCAGCACCTTGAGAACTACAGAGCTGAGAGTGCACTCTGATCTCGGCCTCTACAGTGTCATGAAATTGTCAAAAAATCAGAACTTGCAACGTTCTGACCAGGGACACTCCAGCCTCAGACTTCAGGGAGTAAACTGTAGACAGAAAGGGAAGCAGACCAGATGATTTTCCTAAGAATGAAAAAAAGCCCAGAAAGGGGGGAAAAACATGATGTATTTATGGTTGCCCCTCCTCTTCTACTTAGAAATGGACCCTAATATTAAAGTTTCCTCTGTCCTTTCTTCTACCATGGCCATCTCTCCCCCAGGCACAGAATAGGTAGATAGTTTAGTTAAAGGTGAGACCCACTCACCCCACACTTTTCTCCCAAATGAGATCCTAGCATTTTGTGGTATTTTGAGATGTGGCAAAGCAATCTTTTCTGGGAAGACTAAGTTTCAATCAGGGTGAAATAGAGGGTATTAATAATCATTTAATTATTTTTGAGTATAAATTTGATTTATAGTAATACCTTATTAAGATCTTGACACTGAGGGAATTATATTCTTTATTAAGATGGGTAGGAATAGAGAAAATCAGTAGAAAGGACAAAATATAACTTTAATTTGGAAAGTATAGTTTCTGGAAAGACCCCACATTGGAAACTGTGGGAAGATTGTGGGTATTCTGCAATGTTACATACATCTTGCTCTTTTTTATTTCCACTTATAAAGATCAGTTACTCCCTATCAGAGACCCACTCCCATTTCTTTTATTCTGGTTTTATAAGGAACAGCTAAGGTCCAGCTTTGGTGCACTTTTTCTGTTTCATCTCATCTGCAGAAATACATGAATATGAGCATGTACACACTAGTTTAGTCTTTTAGAAATGAGCTTCGAACCTATTATCATGTCAGAGCTTGAACCTGGCATGTTAAATAGACAGATGTGCACATACACACATGCATGCACACACACGCACACACACCCAGACACAAACTGGGCAGGGGTGGGTGAAAGCTCTACATTCCAAGTTCATTCAAACCCTGGCTCTGAACACAGTATATAATGAGATTCATCGGACAATAGGGACTGTTTTAATGCAGTTATATTGCAGTTATTGTGCATAAAAAACAACCTCCACATCTCAATGGCTTATGACATTTTTTCTTGCTCAGAGGCCTGTGAGTTGCCTATGCCTCTTCTGAGCTTGTTTGAGGTCAGATGATTCAGGATGAGCTTGGATCTAAGCTGTGGAATGGGTTGGTCTGCCACCTCCGTCTTCCCATTTGGGGGCCTCAGGTACCTGCAGCATGTTCCTTCCATGGAGGAGTGCAGAAAAGTAAGGCGGCCAGAAACATGCAAGATTTTTGCTCAGAACTGGCATACAGTCACTTCTGTCCTCATTCTGCAAGTCATACCAAGTCTCCTAGCCAAACCCAAAGTCAAGCAGGGTGGGGACTGTGTGCCTCCCACAGGGAACCCTAAGAGAAGAAGGGAGGAGAGAAGGGATTGCCAATGAAGAATTTTATTTACCTCAGGGACTGTCCCTTCCAAAGACCAGACTCTGTCATATTAGTAAATACTCAAGGCAACGGGGAGAAGGCTGGAGAAAGGAAAAGAGAGAGGGAGATTCTACGTGATTTCTCCCATTCTGCCCCCACCTCTATGCCATCTCATTCAGAACAGAGCTACCAAGCATTAAAATATAAAAAGCACTTGAAATTTTAAAGGTGGCAAATTAAGTAAATATTTCACAGAAGCTCAGAAGCCAGTAGCTGAGGAAAATTGCAAGTTCTACACCAAAAGCTGTTTATCCTGAATGATTTCCTCCCATTTTCCCCCATTCAATTTGTCTGTGAAACCCACCTGGAGTAGCTTGACAATCTATTCCATATTTCTATTCTCAGAGTCTAAATTAGTACCCAGTAAATACTGAGTAAATATCATGCGGATATCTGAAGACGATGTGAGTTTTTGAACATTTACTTAGTACTTACTCTGAACTTGAAAAGCAAGAGTGTGTCTTCTTTTCATCTCTGAAGAGAATGTAAAAATGTAATTAAATTACTCTTTACCTATACAAAATCCTGTTTTCCTTTGAGAATCACCAAATTAATGAAAAAATATTTAAATGTTGCATGTATCTACCTGACAGTATAAGAAAAACATTAGTTGTTAGACAATGTAACAAAATATAAGTTTCACATTAAGTTTTTATTCTTCATAAAGATGCCAACTATAGAAGTGATTACAACTGTTAGGAAATACAAATTGGGCTGTTATAGTTTTATTTTAATACCATGATTGTGTGGGCACACAAAGATCTATATGTGACTTTACACTGAAAAAACAGGAAGGAAAATGAAGGATTTCTATTCACTATTGTGTTCTTATCTAATTAGTTCTCAAAAAATATGTTCTCATTTTTCTCAAAAAAATACCCTGCAGTTTCAAAGGAGAGGAAGTTGTAAATAACAGCCATAATATAAATGGGGGGAAGGAGGGAGTGTGTAGTAATCAGGTTTTCTTATTAATACAGCAATTAATTACTATTACTGTCAGTAATATTTTGGTCCTTATCATTTAAATACAAGATTCTAATGTGTATTCAAAATATAGTTAACTACTTCCATCAACTTTATTTTTTGTTTTTTGCTACTTTTTAAAAAAATTTATTTATGTATAATTGGATACAATCTTACGTTGGTTATATTAGTTTCAAGTATACAATATAGTGATTCAATATTTTTATACCTTATAATGTGATCACCCCACTAATTTTAGTAATCATCTGTCACCATGTAAATTTATCACAATATTATTGATTATATTCCCCTGCCCCTTTTCACCTATTCCTTACTTCAATCACATTAGGTATAAATATAATGTAAGTGGGTTCATTTTAAATTTATTAATGTGACACAATATTTAATAAACTCAAATTTATACTACAATATTTGATGTGAGCAATATAAAAAATTTTTTAATTTTAAAAAAATTTTTTGAACATACAGTTCCATATTACATTCACTTAGAGAAAAGAGAGAAAAATAAAAAGGCACAGAAAATGCAAGAATTTCTTATTCATACCCTTTTTGTTAAGATCACAAGATACAATGCAAATGAATACTGTCCAATTTTATCAATGTTTTGTTAGATAATTCTTAAACATAGTTGAGTCCTATAATAAGAATAGAATTTAATAGGTATTTCTGGGTCTACATTTGATCTTAGACTCTACATTTACTAGGCTTACTAGATCTCATTAAGCTGAAAATGAGCAGTTATCAAGCATGTCTACTGTACTTGACATAGACACAGAACCACTGCATTAATTCTTAAATCTAATGGCATGATTAGGAAAAAGTATATAATCAGTTACATAGTTTAAAATATTTTTGAAATAACATAATACAATGGCTTTGGCATCAAATTAAATTTAAAAACAGAAGTTATATATGCAACTTTGAGATAGTTTTACCTTAATAATGTGTTAAACTCTCTGCATTCACATATATCCTAGAATCATACATATTATCAGATCTTCCTGACAGATAATAATGGATGTAAAAACTTCCCTTTCATGAGTGAATAAAGAATTTGGTCCAAAAATCAGTGTTGAAAAGCACCTAACAGGCTTTATCTGTCTTTATGATTCCTGTTTGAAATTACAAATGAAGGCCTAATACCTTCAAGGAAAATAGGATAGGAAAGGTACATCACTGCAATAAAGATGATGTTACAGAAATACAAAACGTCCCGTGCAAAAAATGCAGAGGAAAGAGAAGTCACAAATGTAATTCAGGCTTAACTGAACAGATAAAAAGAGAATAAGAAATGCTAGTAACTGACAGCATGCACCAAAGAAGCATTTCAACGACATCAACATTTTACAGCTTCATCTAAGTGTTAGAACTAAGAGTCGTGTCCTAAAGAAGAGGTGATGGTGAAACTCATACCTGCAGCAGAAATCAGAGATAACTGGGTGACCTTTCAAAATCCATTAACCTTTTCATTGCATTTTTCTCATCTGGGACTGGAGGGATTGGTCAAGTTCATCACTTTGAAAATAGTGCAGCTCTGCTGTTACGATTCTGTCATATTTTACTTCTTAAAATCAAAACCTTTGTGTGGAAAATAAATACTGTGTTTGAAGCATGCTTCATTTCCTAAAGGTTACAAGGATCATCATCAGTGTGAACGTGGCATCAGTGGGACTCTGCTGTTGTGCCACCTTCCAGGATGACAAATGCCAAAGCTCACAACATCTATGCTGTGTGATTCACCACCTAGTCTTCCAAGAGAGCAGTCCTCCAGGCACTTCCTTTTGCTTTCTCATTATTGCTTTATTTCACTTTAGTACTGCTTCTAAAACATTATTTATTCTTTTCCTTTGCTCTTATTCCTTTCTTTCTCCAGCTTTGGGTCTAGAAGGAAGATCAAAATAATTTTGAGACTAGTATTGTTTTTTTTTCCTATAAGCATTACAAAATGCAAAATTCTACAGGTTTTATACTATGGAGAAAGGTAGGATTCAGTGTACTGTAATTTGGATTCTACAAAACCAAAGATTGATGAATAGCATGATCTGAAATAAAATCCTTAGAAAAAGCCATGCTGCATGCAAGAAAATTTTCAGTACATCTCAGGGAAAAAGCATTGATCTCTACGCTTGAGTCACTGACCATTCCACAGCCAGAATTACTCATCACAGTTTACTTGAAAATTCCAAGGAACTGGGCGAATCTACCAGGATTAATAGTAAAGAGAGAACAAATCACCCTCTTCAAAAGACTATTTTAGGTAATCAAAAGAAATGCACTGTGATTTTTCCATCCATTTTTCTCATATAAAAAACAAATTTAGACTGAGGAAAAAATTGGCAAAATAATGACTCTCAAGTGGTTCCTAGAAAATTTACCTTATAAAGTGCCTACTGAAAGGTTTACATGAGACTTTGTGATTCAGACTCTAGGTTCTGGTTCAACCAATTTCTTATTCTTAAATTTGAGTTGTGCTGCTTGTAAATGCATTTTAAATTTTGATTTTTAGATTGATTAATAGTGGTCTGGGTTATAATTTATTAAGTATAATTTGGTAAACTGGTTTATAATTCAATAACTATTTACTCATGAATGTTTTGTAATTCATGAGCTATAATGTGTAGGATATTATTGGTCCCTAGAGACAAAACTTTTGACCACCTTGGTGTAGAGTAGGGTAAAGGCATGTATCTTGGCAGGCCTCTCAACTACCTATAATGTAGCTCACCCAATGCATTTGTAAGGGGAAAATAATCTAAATTTGTTGCTACTCGATAATCTTGCCCAAAACTAGTATAAAGGTAAATTTACTGATGGATTACTGAAGACATATCCAATCTGTGTATTCCCTCTGAATCAGATAGCATAAAATCAAGTGACTTCTGAGGCCATAAGCACAAGTAAATGAACATAGCAGTTTGGTATAATTAATATGGGATGGGGATGAGGGCTACCGTTAGCCAGTGAGGTGGATCCCATACTTAGGAGGATATTCTTTTTCTGTTTTGAAGTACTGCAGTCCAAACAAGCTCATTTTTATGACTGAATTTGGCTTGTCTTTACTTTCTGTCTTCTAAATATGCATCTATTACCTGTCCTAGATTAATAGTACTTCAGAGTGCGATTGGGATGCTATTTGTTTTGTAATTCCTTCCAGTAGATTTTGTTGAACTTTGATGTGGCACTCTGGTGTGAAGAAATTTTTGGCTGAGGATCAGGGGAGATATCTTTTTCTCTGTTGCACACTAATAATTAACAGTTTCTCTCTATAATAAAGCAACGAAGTTTGCTCTTTAAGAAAGTTAAGTTTATGGGCTGTGGAGACAAATTTGTTGTTTTCAAGTCCTAGCTTAGCCACTTGGTAGCTGTCTTCATCAGTCTTAGTTGCTGTAACAGATACCATAGACAGTGGCTTGTAGACAACAGAAATTTATTTCTCACAGTTGTGGAGCCTGCAAAGTCAAGATCAAGGCACTGGCAGTTTTGGTGTCTGATGAGGGACCACTTCTGATAGGGATCTTCTAGCTGCATCCTCTCATGGCAGAAAGGGTCAGGGAGCTCTCTGGGGTCTCTTTAATAAGAGCACTAATGTCATTCATGAGGACTCCACCCTCATGACCCAATCATTTCCCAAAGGCCCCATCTCCTAATATCATCACCTTAGGGGTTGGATTTCAACAGTTAAATTATGGAAGGACATAGTCAATCCCTAGCAGTAGCTATGTGAGAAGTTATTTTACTTAAGCAAGTCATTTTACTGTGCCTCAGTCAACTCATCTTTAAAACGGGAATAGTTTCATCAGTGGTTGTAAGGATTAAGTGTTACTTTTGGAGAAGTAACAAAAAACACTTAGTAGTTCTATAGACTTACTAAGAACATTTCCTAGCATGTTAGTTATTAGAATTGCTTCTCTAATAATAAATGGCCAACAATTACAAGTCACTTCACATGGTTCAATCAAATCAACATTATCTGAGAGCCTGTAGTATGATGAGCACTATGCAAGGTCCTAGAAATACAAATATGAATAAGACCTGACCCTTATTTTAGCTCGTGGGACATATTAGCTTAGAAGAAGAAAGATACATAACTGTATAATATCAGTACAATGAAGGAAGGTCAATAATAAGATGAATTATTTGGTGTTTGCTATCAATGATAACTTGTTAAAATGTCAGTATAGCTATTTCATCTTGAAATACTCAAGAACATACTAATTTTTGCATCTCTGTAACAAAAGTTGAAACTAGAAAGCATTTAGGGATTGTGAAATAGAGTAATTAACTGAAGGTGTCACATTCAAGTGGTACTTTCCAGCTGTCACCTTGTAGAAACTACCCCCAAATAAGCATAAGTACAGTTGTAATGAGTGATACGAGAAGAGAGTTCTGTGAGGAAAGTGGAGATACGGAGGTAGGAAGGGCGGTCACTGTTTGGGCATTTGAAGAGGGTTTCCCTAAGACTGTGGCTTTAAGACCAGAAGGATAAACCTGAGAGCAATTTCTGAAACGTTACTGAACTGTTCTCTCCAAAAAACTTAAGTCTGTTTCTAGAAAATAGGAGCCTATCTCTTCCTTTTTCACTTCCCTTTCTTTCACTTCTCTTAGTGTTTCTTCTCTTAAAAATAATTTTGATGTTCTTTGTTCTTGCTGTTCTTTTCCCATCCTTTTCTCTTCCTTACCTTTAAGGTGACAGAAGGCAGCAAGACCCAGAGCTAAGGGGGGCGATCAGGGTCCCGGAGGCTGGCTGGGGCTGGCAGGAGCAGAGTCTAGGAGTCTAGAACACGGTCAGGACCAGAGCAGCCAGCGGGGCCTTTAGGTATGGGGCCAGAAACAATGAAGCAGCTAGGACCAATGAGACTCAGGCTGGACATGGCCAGCAGAATGAAGATATTAGTTACCTACAGGGAGAATAATCAAATACATGTTGAAGACAATGGGAACCAATTTTCTTTCAGAGAAAGAGTTACGTATATGGAAGGGGTGAAGGCTAGAATGAATTTTGTGATATTGAATTGGAACTTGAAATACCAGTGTGAATTCATGTGTTAAATATAATAGACAGATGTTACATAGATAAAGAGATGATAGATGCTTTGTATATAAAATATATAATAATTATATAAAATATTTGCTTGCATATAATTATAAAATATATGTAGTATTATATATTCTATATAGATACGTGATATATATATATACACACACACATATATATATACACACACACACATTTTAAGAAAGGAAAAAAACTGTATCAAAAGGATAATACTCAGTATATACCAATAACAAAAGATGAATACAAGTCACATTTGACTTCTGCAATTACAAGAGGTGCTCAGAGTGGTGACCATCAGTGTCCAGACACTTCTGATTACGGCGAACTACTGCTTGAGCAACATTGATCAAAATGTCCACTTGTATTGCTGTGCATGCTGTTTCCATTTCTTCCCGAAGTACTGTCAGTGTAGCCGGTTTTCTATAGTACACCACATCCTTTAAGGTCCCCCATAGGTAGATCTTTGGCACTAATCAGATGAGTGCTAGCGTCACTATGCAACAAGCAGGACAGTCAAAGAAAATGGAGGACGCAAGGTTGTCTCTGGGGGAGTGCAAGACCATTTCGAAGTGGTGTTTGAGATTAGAGAATGTTGTTTGAGTTTCCCCCACGTTCTCCTGACTTAATACCCCTTAACTTCTACCTGTGGGGAGCCTTAAAGGATGTGGTGTGCCATAGAAAAGCAGCTGCATTGGCAGGACTCCGGGAAGAAATTGAAATGGCAAGCTCAGCAATACACGTGGACTCTGATCAGTGTTGCTCAAGCAGTAGTTCGCCGTAATCAGACGTGTCTGGACACTGATGGTCACCACTTTGAGGACCTCTTGTAATTGCAGAAGTTAAACGTGACTTGTATTCATTTTTAGTTATCAATATTATGTTGAGTATTACTATTTTCATAGTGTTTTTCCTTTCTTAAAATGTGTATACATTTTTTGGCATCCTCTATATATAATTTCTAACTCTGTCTACTAAGAGGGTCTATAAACAGTGACACAAAGGAATCTGTGAGCACACAGTGCCCAGACCTTGGTTTCTAAAAGCTGTTCATCACTAAAGAAAAGATTCTGGGGGGAAGGGCTCAATCAAGGACAGGAACACAAAAAGTATGAGATGAGTCTGGACCACCTTGTGTCAGAAAGTAAGGAAGAACTCAGATCATGATGAAGACTTGCCAAAAGGATATGCAGGCTAACTCCTGGAGGGTCCTACTGACCCAATCTAGGTCATGTGAACATCAAAATAAATAGTGATGTTAATGCATCATAACATTGAAAAAAATGTTATTTTTAGTCCCTACTATTATAAATAAATAAATGAATAAACAAACAAATGTGGAAGACAGAAACTTCCTTTACTATATAATACTAACTAATAAAAGTAGATGGAATGATGGAATTAGAAAAAAAATCACCATGAAATCATGGCTGTAATAATTCATTCAGGCAAGTACCATCAATGTCTAGAGGGTGAAAGTTTAAGGAGTAAAGGATATTTATGTAGTTTCAAGTCATCCCCACACAGGAGAATATTAGTAACATTTTGGTAGAGAAATTTTGTAGGCGATACCTTAATGAACCGATTAACATTGAGTACCTCCTGATGTGATACACTGTCAGAGGGCATCCCTGTTCCTATTAAAGTCCTTTTGTCTGCATCTAAAATGAGAAAATATCAGATGAACCAAAAGTAACAAGCATTCAAAAAGTAACTAGTCTGCACTCATTCAAAATATGAAGACTACAAAAGGCAAGAAAAGAGCAAATGTTCCATACTGAAGAGTGAAGAGATAAGGCAAAATGCAACACGTGATTCTAGATTACATTCTGGGCTGGAAGAAAAATGTTTTTCCGCCACAAGGGGCATTATTGGAGCAATTGATGAAATGGGAATGGGTTTTAGCATGAGATGGTAGTATTTTATCAATGTTATTTTTCTGATTTTGTCGGATGTCCTGGGGTCATGTAGGAGAATGTTCTTTTCTTTTAGAAAATAACACATGATTATTTAGGGTATGTCTACATATTACACTCAGATAGTTCAGGGAGAAAAACACAGATACAGATAAAAAATAAAGGTAGAGATATATAGAAAAATAAATGTAATCAAATGTTAACTGCAGAACATGGGAGTTCTTTTTACTGTATTTGTAACATCTGTAAGGTTAAAGTTATTTCAAAATAAAACACCTTTTTTAATGAAAATATGGAGCTAAAAGGTCAATAGCATTTCATCATTACTTAATAATTGTACAGGCATTATACTACCATGAAAATATATTTTTAATGTAACTTTATACTTTTCAAGCATTGTATTATACTACCCTCAAGGTAAAATGACACTTTCATTTTATTTTTTCTTTTCCTCCTGTGTTTTGTCTAGTACTTCATTTTAAAAATATCAAAAAGCACACCAATTTTCATGTATAACTAGTATAAAAAATTTGCAAAATTATTGAAAAATTCGTGAGTAAAGCAATTCACGTCATTTTTTCCCAAGCTAGTCCACAAATGGTATAATTTAAAATCAGACATTCAGTTTCGTCCTCAATGGAAGTAACAACACATGCCAATTTGCTTGCTCTCTCTTTCTCTCTTGGCTAGGTTTCATATGTCAAAGCTATTGACATTTGGATGGCAGTATGCCTCCTTTTTGTGTTTTCAGCACTTCTGGAATATGCAGCTGTAAATTTTGTATCAAGGCAACACAAGGAACTTCTGAGATTTCGACGCAAGAGAAAGAGTAAGGTAGGCGATTGAACGCGCTGGGTTCGTTGGGATACCGGTTTTCACAGGAATGTGAATTTCTTGTTTGTAATAGGATGTACTGGGAGGAAACAGGCTGGGGACCAAATGATATGACGTTCCTTTATTTTTGTCCGGTTTAAACTTAAATTGTCAAAAATAGCTTCAGGGAGAAAATAATGACAGCTAGCTATATTTTACACAGCATACAAGTATCTGGTGACACGAGAGCTTTGTCACCTTGTTTCTAATGTACTTCCTGGAATGACACCATTTTTTGCTGCAATTGACAAAAATATATCATTTCTTATTTGCAGTGTTAGAGTGTTTCTGATGGATTACTTGACATAAGTCGTCAAAGATAACTATTAAAGTTGTTTCTTTTTTCAAACTAGTGCCTTTGTTTCCATCAGTTATTATCTAGTTATTACTGTTACGATGTTCATGTAAAGCTAGATGGTGTCTTTTTTATGCATTCTTTCATATTTTAAGACATTTCTTCGGAATCCTCATGGGACACATAATAAGGTTTACACATTTTTTGTTTTTTGACCTGGCTACCACATGATAAATGAAACCCAGAAGAAATGTTATTTAGGACATCATTGGGAGACCACAGGAAACTGAAGTAATCTCTAATTGGATTTGGATGTAAAATGAGGCTCTTCCCTTCTATTAAGACTTGCAACGTCATCTCTGTTCATATGCACATAGTTTTAATCAATCCCTTTCCTTTCTGTAAGGGAGAATTCTATTGACCAGCCCTATCTATGATTTTATTTCTTTTAATGTGAATGTACCAGCTGATAGTTTTAAAAGCAATAGATAAATAACAGAATTGTATACAACAGAATCAAATATTTTGGAATATTTAAATCAAAACATACTCAAATCTCAAAATTAATAGTCTGGTTCATAGAGTGTGCCTTTTTAGGGATTTACTTTTTAAAAGATTTCTTATAGTTCCTGAATTATTGACCGTGATTTATAGATTCATAAAACCTTTTCAAAGTACAGGGTCCTGATCTCTCAGTGCTGAACGTCACTCAGTATTAATCATCTCCGAAAGCAATAACTTTTTCAATCATGTTTAATTGACTCCCTGGGATCATCACCTGCTCCAATAAATACCCAGTCCAGTGTAGCAGGGGAGGGACATGAGCATTGTGATACTCTGGGTAATGCTCTGGAACAAAAACAATGCTAAAGCTTGCATTTGATGAAATTTGTATGAAAATAAAAGCACACATTTGTACATCAAAACATACTTTGATAGATTAACTTTTTTAAAAATTCTCCCTCCCCTGACCTCACTGCTGCCGGCTGGTTTCCTCACACTTGGCTCATTCTACCTCACTCTCCCTCTCTCTTTTCCACCCCGTCTTTCTGTCTCCCTTACTGCCTATTTGTGCCCCCTTTCTCTCATGATACCTGGCATAGGCTGAAACACTACAGCCGGACAAAAATTCTGTATCACAGCTCTTCTCTTCCCCCTTAATAATTGATGAAGATCATTTTTTTGGTCTAATATCACTAATCAGATGTCAGGAAATACTTATTTTCCTCCTTCTCATTTTGGTCTGATTTTTCCCATTTTTTTCCATTTCTCAACTTAATCCTCCTTTCTACAATTTAGAAAGTATGAACCACGTGCTGAAAACACTAGAAATAAAAAGTATTACACATTGGGTGTCCTCATGGGGACCGACAGCTCAGACATTTCCTATTCCCACTGTACATACAATAGTCTTTGTATCCAGCGGGTAACATAATAGACTACACTTTACATGCTCAATTCTGGTTCCTCTTTTAAAAAAAATCCTTAGTGAAGAGACTATTCAGTTTCACCATCTGTGAGAGTATCAGAACACACATATTTGACCCTTCTTATTTAGCTGACAGAATGACAGCAAGATTTTGCAGTCATTGGCACTTTAAGGAAATGTAGAAATGCAAAAATAATATCTTATTATTTTATAATCACTATTTGAAATACTAAGGGAGCAAATATTGTAATTAAGATTTAATGCAGGAAAAAAGGCTAGTTGTTATTTTTAGTTCATATCATACTTTGGGGAGTGGATACCTTGCATATGTGAAGACTTAATAATTGATACATATGTATGTTGAAATGATATGTGCAATTAAAACCAATTGTGTAAGTATATTTAATCATATATGCCTTGATTCTCTGGTTTCTCAATCCATCTTGGTCCACTTTACCTTCCCACAGACAGAAGCTTTTGCATTGGAGAAGTTTTACCGTTTCTCAGACACGGTAAATTCGCTTTCTTAACTCTAAATAGAGGAATGTGGTCATCAGAAAAGAAAGCAGACCGCACTTTCTGCACCCAGGCAGTGTTTGGTGGGGAAGCTCTGCCCTTGCATATTCAAAGTCAAACCATCACCATTCCACTTGAACTAAGGAGATGCCCTTTTTCTAACAATTCCATCTATCTTCCTTCACTCCATCAAAGGATATCTAAATATTATTCTTCATCTTATGAACCAACTTACGTGATGAGTCAAAAATACTTTTAAGTATGTATTAAACAGAAATATCACACATATCTTACTGTAGTCTCCGTAGAAGAAATAGTCATCTGCTTTGACAAAATTAGTTTCCAAATAAATGGGAAATTTATTTATACAAGTAAGTTCTAAAAGCAGCCCCTCTTGCCAAAAAACAAGAACTAAAAACAAGGTAAAAATAAAAAGCTTTGTCCAGCCTAGGTATCTTTAAAATCTGTTCTGAATGTAAGATACGTTGAGATTCTTTATAGCAAATGACTAATTTTGGTTTTGACAGTGAGATCCTTTGAAATGTTTAATTAGAAAGATCACAAGGACACATATCCAAATTTAGTGACTGAATTTAAGCATACCAAAGCCAAGAATACAGGCTATGAAATTATATGCAAACAGTCCAGTCTACTAAACTAAAATTTCTGGGAAAAAAGTGTATTTAAAAATACCTCCCCAAATTATTCTACTGCACACCTCAGTTAAGAATAGATGTAACATTAGATGAATATTAATCTCAATTTCTTAGTAGATATCTAGACCCAGTATTATTTTAAAGCTATTATTGTTTTCTTATATTATATTATGTATAATCACTCAATTATTCTTCTTTTCTAATAAAATTATACATTTTTTCCAAACATAACTAGTCACTTCTTTTTTATATTTCATCCCTGAAAAAAATTTCACCTGATACAACTACCTTTACTTGATTATCTTAACTGTAAATTTTTAAAGCGTTTTAATTGCATTGAATTTGCATAGGCACCTATAGTAGTCTCTTTGGAATAGGTATATATTTAAATTTCCAGTAACTAAACAGTTAATATTTATAGGAGCTTTAGTATAAAAGATATCTATTTAATTAAATATTGCTTTATAAAAATGTATAAAGAACTCTGATGAAAAATCAGTTTTACCTCAGTAACAGTCAATGATTTATTTTTAAAAAAGAAATATGATTTGCAAATACATTCATTAGATATTATATACATAATATTCTAATGATCATGTAAATTTGGTGTTGACCTTTAGCTTTTAAAAACTACTTTCCTCAACCTAATAACTCTTGGAGCTGATTGAACTCATCGTTTAAAAAAATATTCTGTGCTTTGCTTGGAAATAATCTGATCAATCTAAATCTTTAAATCACCATAATCAAAATAAGTCTAAATGTCAATCCAATGCCCCTTCTTTTTCATGAGTACTGGTTCACAACAGTTTTTCTTAGAACTCTAATTTGGCAGAATAGGCAAAAATAAAATAGCCTCATTGCAAGTGCTTGATACAACAGGGGACCTTACAGTGATGTAAATAGTAGTCATAAGGAAGTTTTAACTTAGTTCAACATTGGCTTGGCATTGTAGACCACCTTTCCTCTTTCCTCTATGAAGATACAAAGTGAACCTCATGTCTATTGTGAAAGAATAAAAGTTTGCTCTTGTATACAGATTTCCCCACCCCACACTGTCGTAGCCTGCTGTGTGCACAGTAACCACTGCACCTGGTCATAGCTGCTTATCCCCAGCGCTGTGTGTGAGTGGGTGTTTATGTATGCATGACATGAAAGTATTTTGATTAGAAGTTGCTCTTCTCATGTATGATACCATTATGTTAGTCCTGGAGGGTTATAAAAACATGCCAAAATATTTCCGAACATACGTGATCTGTTGCGAGAGATGGATGATATGGGTTTGCTTCAATACATTTCATGTAGCTTCTGCGTTGCAATATAATGTAATGATGCAATGGTTTGCTGAGAGAAAATACATTCACATAGGATTCTAGTAACTCTACTTCTTACATATTATTGTATATTAATTGTATTGACAAATGAAATAAGCATGGACCATTAGTTCTAGATTTAAAAGAATAGTTTATCAAGTTTGTTTTGGTAGGTATGATATATTATTGACTGCATTTTGACTGTACAGAAACATATTATTTTATTTGCTTATGTATTTATATGCTCTTTTACTTTAAAAGGAACTCAAAGTAACTTCTAAAAATAATGAAAAATTGATTTTTCTGCCCTGTACATTTAGTCAGCTCTATAGTCTTAGGACAAATACCAATATACATGTATACTCTTTTGGTTGAAGGGACGAGGTTTCATGGTTGAAAACAATGTGGCACCCATGTATACTAAATTGTTTAAAGTTTTCACTCTAGGTCAGTTTATACTATACTCCAGTGTAAAAGATATTCTTTCAATAGGTAAATTATTTCTTACAAATTTCTTTAAAGAAAGACCACTATTTTCCCAAAAATTTCAAACAAAATTTTATTTCAATGACTCTGATACAGAAGGGTTAGAAATTTCATCCTCTCAAGTAAAACAGAAATCATAAGAATTTAGTTATTTCCTGCAAACAAATATTTAGAGTTTAGGTTAAACACAGCTATTTTTAGAGCTATATCACCTCTATAATATCTTTTTTAGAAAAATAATATTCAGCAAAGTAATATAATCTCCAGTTAATCTGAGTTCATAGGCATTATAGTAACTTTCATTTCAAAGTTAACTAAAACAGATTTAGAGTTCTGTTTTTTACATATATTGCCTATGTATATTATCTATCTCACTGCATAATTATGAGTCGACACTGACAGAATCGAGCATTTGATGCTAGAAAAAAACATATATAGATATTTTGAAATTATTTTCTTGACTTCTCATCACTCACCTAAAATATATGTATTACATTTTCATAGTATTTCATCTAAAACATTCATTTTTAAGCTTACATTTTACCATTCAATAATAGTCAGACCATTTCTGAATCTAAATTCAAAACACCAAGCATAAACTTGGCTAATTCATAACTAATTCATATATCATCTATAATAAATGCAAGTTTCTCCTGGGAGCTAGGTTTTAAAGAATTTTATATTGACAGTTGACTTGCAATTCTTACAGTATTTTTAACCTCATCTATAATTGCATTTTTTAAGCCTATTATTTTTAAATGACATGGAAATGTATGTAGATGTATTAAACTGAGTATTTTATTTTAGTCTAATACTTGTTTTAGAAAAACAATTTTTAAATCATTTACATATTTCATATTACTTTAGAATTTTCCCAGTGATGGTGATTTTTCCCAACAAAAAATAAGCCATTACATTATTAGCAATTTTTTTTCCAAATCCCCACACTTTGATATTATGTAACTGGAAACTGATAGCAATTTACATTTCCTCCATCTCTCACTTTTGTATTTGGCAATTGAAAGTTACAGAAAGTTATTTAAACCAAAAGACCTCTGGGATAATTTAGTTAACATCTTCATTGTATTAAAAACACCCCATAGGTCCCTACTAGGGAAGACATAGTTGGATAAAAATAACATATTTAATGCTGCTATATCCCCCCAGCAATTCACATAATCAGTACTAACACTCTTAGATGCTTAATGCTTTGTTACCATTCACTGATAGCCTTCATGCTCTCACACTCCCAAACCCTAATAAGAATTCTTTTTTGGTTATTTTTGTGGACTGAGGATAGAAAATTCTTATCTCACATGTATATTATGTTTGATGGTAGAGATGAATGAAGCAATTCAACTGAGTAACTATATCTACATTACATTTTCAATCTGTCTCTAATTCTAGTTATAATATGCATGTTGCATGTCCTTCTCTGGCATAATTCTCTAAATAAAATCAAAAGCACTTGGAATGTTTCACAATATGGTATTGATGCTTAATTACTGAATTACTCTCATTTCCAAATTTAGTGAAAAACAGATCCTCCTGTAGAATGAATTGTACACTAAACAAATGACTTTTTACACTCTCCATTGCTTACCCTTCTAACTTGATTGAGGCACATTAAGAAGACTTACTTGTGGGTAAATTAAACTATTTCTTCAACTTTACCTTTTAAATCAGCCATATTCTTTAGCTTATTTTTAGTTTATTCTATGTAATTGTAATTAATACCGGTATTTGAGTTCTAAAGTGCCTTAATTTTGTGAACATTAAATACTGGCTAACACATAGTGTCAAGTGTTAGACGTTTATCTGAATACCTTGCTTTTTTGACCTTCAGTTCATTGGAAACTCAAGCTGAAAATATCTCCAGAAAATTAATTATCACAAAGAAATATTTGAGTGCCAATTGGAATAAAAAATATCACTGCACGTGGAAACATATATAAATACAGGATAAGTTTATCACTCAGTTACAAAACAGTGAAATTAGTTTAGTCACAAGATAATTTTACCATACTTTTTAATATAGTAATCTAATATTAATGATGAGCTGTTAGAAAAGATTCAGCCATGCTTAAAATTATTATTTGAAGTGCAGACTTTTAAAAAGATTTCAATAGGCTAGTCATTTAAAAAAAAAAAAGTCACATGACCTTTTTAAGGTCCAGAGGTACTTGTTCTCTCTCATCCTCTGATTGGAGTACAAATTAGAGTCTAGTCTTATGGAGCTAAGATCTCATTCCATACCTCATCTTATGGAAACACCTAAAATATTTGTGCCTTTTAGGGAACACATTGACAACCCAAAAGACTCCTTGATTGCAGAAATTAGATTTGCAAAAAATCCTGATAGTCTTCGAGCAAATCCATCTATTGTGACAGTAATAGAGTGAGGCCTCGAAGGGCAAAGTGCTGATTTTAGTTTTATACTGTTGGCAAAATGTTAGTGAAACACAAGTGCAAAGCCACCTGCAGAGTAAGCAACTGGGTAGGTCTATGTTATGTAGCATTTTAGCACTAGTTTAGTGTCTGTGGATTGAAAATATCTAATAGTAAAGTGATCCATGTTGGTATTCATATTTTTTCATAGCATGTTTTATGAAATTTCCCTAATAATACCATTATAACAAACAAAATATTAATAACATAATAGCAGCAATTTGAGTCCCTTAGCAGTTGCATATATTGTCTTCACTCTGTAAAAACAAAACAAAACAAAAACCCTGCTAAATAGTGCTATTCTTTCCTAGAACTAGAAACCAAGAATCAGAGAGTTACCTGTAACAAAACATTTGCAAATAAATGCCAATTTTGACTCAGGTTTTAAATTTGGACCATCTAATATATTTGGGACTATATAAAATATTTAAAAACTATATCTTATAGCACACACATTTTCTATAATGCAAGTACCCCATTTATTTTCACTTTTGAGGACATAAGTATTCCTCAACACCTTGTTTTCTATTACCATTGCTGGGAAATAAATATCTGAACAAGAAATTTTAATGAGGTAAGTATTTTTATTGAAATGAAAAGTTTCTGTTTCTTCAACTCCAAAATTTATAAGAAAGCCATTGGTGATGAATTTGTTCTAAGTGAAATCATATTCTAGATACTTTTGAAAAGAATAATGCGTTAAATCACCTTATATGATACAACATAATATCCAAATTCTATTTTCTAACACATGCCTATGTTCTATAGTAAATTTTAACATAGATAAAGATACAGGTCATATAATAGTCTTACATACAGGCTTACTTAGAAACAGCCTTACTTAAAAACAGGAATCATTAAAAAATAATAGTTCAATACTAACCAGAAGTCATTACAGGTTATGTTATCATAAAGTACCACTTACCATGTAAATTAGAAGTTGTTAGAGGAATTCAAAAAATGTTACATCATGATAAATTCAAACTGACTAGGAGCGCTGCATTGTGCCTCTAGGAAACTCTTGCTTCTACAATTTGACCGTGCATTATAATCACCAACAGACCTTGTCGGACATGCAGACTAGTGGGACAGCCTAAATGCTAGAGTAGAATCTCTGCAATTGAGATCTACAAAATTGGTCTCAGCAATCCCTCCCAGTAATCCCAAGACAGGTGTTCTGTGGACCCCAGTGCGAGAAACATTGCCTTCGCCAAGACTATCATTACGGCGTGCACATAGAATGATGGTAATTTTACAAATTGTTGCCAGCTTCTGTGATGGACTAATGCTGTGTAAAGACAGTTAAGTTTAAATTGCTCAAATGTGTCATTTTCTATTCACACCAATATCCAAATGTGAAATAGCTTTGTTCAGCCCCGTAGCTCTGATTATAGGTTTAAGGAGGAATCATACTTACAAGACGGAAATGAGCTTTAATCTCATATGTCATATACTTAACGTTTTAGAAGGATGAAAGGGAAGAGAACAGATAAAGTCCCTTCATTTAATCGGGAGGCTTTGCAGCTACTCAGGCACACAGGACATTTCGTTCCCTCACCTGCACAGGGCGTGAATGGCTTTCCACTTTAAAGAAAAAGATGTAGTGTCATAAGCAGTAACAATCCCTACAGCTAGAAAATGCAAATGTGATTGTAGACCCAGAACCATCATATCAGGTAACATAAATGAAAAACTTTTGAAGAGGAAAAGACAGAATTGTGTCACAGCATTGTTCCCTACTCCACACACGTCCAATCACCAGAAACCAGAAAGCTCTCTAAAGGCATTCCTACTTCCTCTCATTCATACCCACTCACTCACACACACTCATCCTGTGAGCTAGCCAACCCTCATGTCCTCGTCATCCTGTCTTTAGTAATAAATGTTGTAATTGCTCATTCCAATTTAATATGATACACCCTTCCTGTGTCGTGCTCTTGGATCATTTTATACACCAGTCATATTCAAATGTGTTTCTTTATCCAGTGAAATCTATTCCAGGGGCTCAAATTGATATAAAAATGCCTTGTTTCACGCCATTACTAGTATTTTCAGACATGACTTTTGTTACAGTGTAAACAAAGCACAGGAGGGACTAGCTGCCTATTTCTGCCAAAATCCATTAAATCCTCCAGGAGCCATGGGCAAGGACCACGTATCCCATCTGCTAGCTATGCGTTAGTGGTTGTCATTGGGAGATCCAACCCAAAGGCAATTTTCAAGCAATTTTTTCTCTTGTTAATATTCAAAACAAGCTCTCACCACATCAGTGGCTTCATTGGGCAACAGAGGAATATGTCACAGTTCTGTTCATCACTGAATGGCCTGGACATCACCATGGTTACTTACATCCATGGCCAGTCCAAGAACTCTGCCTTGTCACTTTGGTCCCCTTCTGAGCCAGCAACATGGTGGACATTACATGATTTAATTTAATTCTACCCTGGGATTTCTGTAAGGAATTGTATCTCCTACCCTCGCATGTTCTTAATTGTCCATTTAATAAGCTCCCGTTTGCCTGACCATGAGGCAAAGCTGCAGGCTCTGGCCCAGGAGTCTTTGAATGTCCAAATATTGCTCTGAGAGCCAGGACCAAGTTGATAACTGCCACATAAAGTGTTCTCAAGTCAGCCCATTGTGTAGATTTACCTCGCTTTCTTCAGTTACAGTCACTCATTCCACTGCAAGGATGGTTTGAGTCCTGACCTTCCATATGGGAGTTTCCACTGGTGAACAAGGTGGCCTGTTTCGCCTCAGTGGAAAGAGAATCGTGAGGTTCAGACCACTCTGGTAGCGCAACCAGAGATTCCATCACTGGTCCATTGTCAACTAGGCTACCTTTTCCTCAATATGATATACTTTGCCCAAAGCACTTCCCTTAGCTTATTCCTGAATATAGCATTTTCATTTTCTCAGGGAACTTAGATTAGAATGCCTTACTGACATCACCTATGATATGGTAGATATCTTGAGCCTAACTATAGTCTGATGCAACTTCAGATTCCTTCACTTCAGGGGACTCTTTCTACCAGAGCACAGGACAGTGCCAGTAACTGTCATTCAAATAGATCATTCCTCCTCGCAGCATCAGAGAGTTTTCTGTTCTAGAATCCTAGCAGTTACCTTAGGGAGCCACTATTGAGCTTTTCCAGGAACTCCAGTCTACATGTGTTTTAGGAGCAGATAGCTCTGCAGTTCATGAATTTTAAGGCCTCACAGAGTCAGCTTGGGCTGGGCCTGCTTCAGATCTCTCAGTTTGTCCTTGTTCCCTTTCAAATTTGGTCTGTCTTCTAGTCCCTTTATATAATGTGGCCAACAGAAATCCAAACTGTCTCTGCCAGATTTCAAAGAGTGCTACAAGCTGTTTTTCTCTAAGTGGTATCCAGAAAAAGACAGCAGTTTACCCTTTATTGTTTGTGAATTGTCTCTAATAGTTTGTCCAGGTTATTTCCAAAAGCTGGGCTGATGTAACTGGATCCTAAGTTTTTTCTGGATTGGTTAGCCACCTTTACCTAGTCACCTGTGCCACTTCAGTTCTCAATCCTCCCTTGACTTTCCCCTTAGAGGGGGAAATTATCACTTGTTTACCATCTTACCCTTGACAGTGATCTGGCCTGAACTGATTCCAGATTGTGGCAATACCCTGGACAGTTCGGTTTTCTCTAAGGGACGACGGCAAGATTATAATTGAGTCTACCCCACCACAATACCGTGGTTGACTTTTTTTTTAAGATTGAGATTAAAGGGAAAAGCCTGAGTCAAGTCTGTGAAAGCATACTAGCCTCTTTCGTTCTTCTGCAACTCTTAAAGAGTTTTCAGCATGTCCATCAGGGTTGATGGGACTTCAGTAGTGAACCCAAGTAGTCAGCTGTCATCCTGTAGGACACACTTAGTTTCATCATCAGCCAGACAGGACTGTTCTAGAGAAAATTAATGAGGGCCTAGCACCCTTGCTGCCACTATTCACTTACTCAGGGCTCAGAGTTTCCTTTATCTGCCTGGAATCATGTACCATTTAATAGCTACTACAGGGGAAAGTTTAGGTAATTCTGAGAGCTCTCATTTTAGTACATCTAATTTTAACTGGGCTAAGCAACAACTGCTCAGATTAGCCTCAAGCCAGAAATTGCAAGATCATTTATTCATGCGTCACATCCTTTCTGAATCAACATTTAGCAAGAGGTGATGCCACCTACTAGGTATATCTTAGTCCCTTACTTTCCTATCTGCTGTTTTTACTAAAACCATGCTACCTGCTACCACAGCATCACCATGCCTCCTACTCGGTATCACCAGCTTCTCTGTTGCTTTTAATATTGCCTTCTCATTCTCCAGCAATATTTTTATTGTATATTGTGCATGCATCCAGTAATCCCAAAAAGCATGTTCACATGCCCAGTCACTCAACTTGAGCCATAGCATGGCCTTGAAAACCCATTCAGAATTGGGCAAGGAGATCCTGGCTTTCAAGTCAATGTTCTTTGTTTCAACTGCCTGACAGGTAGAGTAAATCTAGCAACCCATATCAGTGCCTTTTGTTTCCATTCCCCACTGGCATCATTGGATTTTACTTCTGAGATGAAAGCAACAGATTTAGCAGGGACCTTACGGGAAGCAGCTGCCGGAACTGAAACAGATTTCCTTCCTCCCAGCTGGTGATAATGTGCCAGGAAACCTTTCAGAGGAATCTTGAAAAGTTTCTTCTGTGTCTTAAAAGTCACCTAAAGAGAGCTAATAGATTCACTTCTGGCCATGACCTTCCTTCTGAATAACATGAATGTATTTTTTTCCATCTATAAAACGCAGCATGGCAGCTGCAAAAGCAAATGTATCCATGAACTATATATACCCTCCTGCCTTCCCAAAAGGAGAGCCACATTGGGGAACTCATGCCCAAGAGACTCTTAATCACGGTGTATACCAGAGATTAGCTCGGAGGATACGGTTTGGGTAGGCTCGTTTTTAGTTATCAGACGGCCAACCTAGGTTTGCTGCTCCCCTTAATGTAGTCATTTCTTCTAAAGGGCTGTCCCATTTCACAGCAGTGGAAGAACCAGGCAGCTCTCTTTCTCAACATAGATTCGTACCATCCCGGGCTTCACCCAATCTAAGAAAGTCATTGATGATATCTGCCAGTAATTCCTGAATGGCGACACGGCAGCAAGTTAAGAGTTAGTATTCACACCAAACATTGGTTTCCATGATGCAGGATGCAAGGACAATTATCAGCTCCTAGATCAATTAACCTAAAGATTCTGGAAAGTGTGGAGACCCAGCTCCTTTATACTGTAATTGCTTTCTGCAATACGGTAACCACCAGCCACAAGTGCCTGTTGAGGACCCGAAATACGGAGTCTGACTTGAGGTGTGTTAAAATATGCACTGACTTTAAGGACTTAGTATGAAATAAAAATGTACAATATCTCTTTAACTTTTACTTTCAGCAAATGTTTAAATGCTACTTAGGACATATTGAATGAAAGAAAATGTATTGCTGAAATTAATTGTGCCCATTTCTTTTAACTTATTAAACTATAGCTAATCTAAATTTTAAATTTAAAATTACATACATGGCTTTCATTTGTGGCTCAAAATTATATTTCTGTTGGACGGGCCTGCACCGTAGTTATTACCTTTCGGTGGCATTTGCCTAGGGTTAGAGAGAAGTGACATCAAGATTAAGTGCAGTGTCCTTTTAAGCCCCGACTGGACCTTGGTTTTCATCTTCACGGAGGCCATGAAGCTGCTTGCTTTACTTGTTTCTTCTTGCTTCTCTTTCCCCTGAGTGGTTTCAGTTTCACAGATAATCAATTAATAGGAGGCGAGGAATTAATGGTATCTTGAGCCACTTTCCCATCAGTTTTATCACCTAGGTTCCCTTCGGTTTTATCTCATTGATCACTCATCTGCTGATTTAAGAAGGAGTGTCTGCGTCATCCATATTCCAATAGCAAGATTTATCCCTGGCTGTTTTCCACAGAGCTTTGGTTACCTCAAACCCAGGGCAGATCAGTACCACGTTATCAGAAGGCCCGCCCAGAACTTTTGTCCATATTCAGTCTGAAACTATCTGAAAGCCAGGTCAGCTTCCTTGTCGCCACCGCTGAGATTTGGGGTTCGAATTGTCAATCAGACCCTTGAGGCACAGTCAGTCCTTCCGGAGCACGTGAGGCAGGCGTCATATCAGACACAGCACCTTCCTCTCATCGACAGTTACTCAAGAGCACAGCTCCTTCCGTCCCTCACCCACATGGACATGTAGATACAGCTGCCACAGACAAAAGTCAAGGCATATATGATCCCCTGAACACACAGAAGCCACAGCCCTTATTTCCCTCCAAACTTGTGTGCCATCTGGTTACGTAGGCCACAGACCTTCTGGCCGGAGCTTGACTTCCCCAGTACGGTGCCCTCCTTCCCAGGAATCGAAGCAAACTCTATATTGCACATTTAGCATAACTCTCATGGTCTTGAGGAATTGATGCTGGAAGAAGGCAGAGGTCATTCTCAGCAGTCCTGAAACAGCCCAGACCTGATAGTAACCCTTTACTCATACTCGGTTATGTGGAAAGAGAAAAATACAGTTGTTAACTAAATATGTTAAATCTTAAAAGGATTGTCTCCATTTTGAGATCTGGATGTCTCCAAAGGTTTGAAAATAGTAAGTTCTCCAGAACAGATGGTTAGAAAGGTAGTCAGTGAAGGCAGATGGGTTAATAAGTACAAGCTTTAAGTTATAAGACAAATAAGTACTAGGCATGTGATGTATAACATGACTAGTTAACACTGCTGTACGATGTATAGGAAAGTGGTTAAGAGAGTAGATCCTAAGAATTCTCATCACAAGAAATTTTTTTTCTTTTTGTTTTATCCATAAGGGATAACGGATGTTAACTAAACCCGTTGTAATCATTACACAGTATGTGTAGGTCATACCATCTTACTATATACCTTAAACTTACATAGTGATATATATCAGTTATTTCTTAATAAAACTGGGAAAAAATAAAGGCAGTCAATGGATACAGCACCTAGAATCCTAAAATCTTAGCATTTTTGTAATCAATCTCTCAATTGGTTCAACTAATATATTAACACCTCATTGTAAATGCTCATTGAGAAATTATCTTTTGTCTTATTTTGAGATGGAATTTTTTAAACATATGGGTTTATGTGGTTTAAAAGACTTTTTTAGTTTAACAGCCAGCTGGTTTGCACACAAAAATTATACAAATTACCCAAATGACCTAAGTTTTCCTCTGGAATACATCACCAGCATAATTAACTAAATTATAAGGATTCTATGTCAGCACTTATGAACAGTTTGATTCTTAGTATATCCACTTTTTCCCCCAAAGATAGACAATTCAAAGCCAACAGTAATTTAGCCTTAAAATTTCTGTGGAAGCTAAAGAATTTGCCAGCATAAGTGAACATTCTTATTAAAGACTATTGGCAAATCGATTTTCAAGTTTTTGCAAGATTACAACAGTAGCTACGTGTAATTTGGATCATCATCATTTATGTCACATTTGTTTCCTCAAAATTCAGTAGCTGATACATCTTACGATTGAGCTATTTCCTAATAATTATATGTTTTTGTTTTTAGGTGGATTGCCTTACTTCATCATCCACCAGAAACCTATTGTATACATTAGTACATCAACTTTAATTGTCTTCTCATTTTCAGAATACATTTTAATTTCTATTTTTTACTTTTATATTTTGTAATATACTGTTCACTGGGCTTCTACTTTCTCAAACCCAAAATAGTTTTTCAAGACTTGAGCCCTTAATTACTTTTATCTTTTATATTACCATAAAAATTTACTTACATAAGAGGAGAACTACAACAAATTGGTAAAATGTCATCTTTTAAAATTTCAATATTAGTAGCAAAAATATCCAGTTAGTTGGCAACCATCTACTGTTCCAGTCTAAATAAATTTATTAAATTAAATTATGCAATAATGAATTTCATTATAAATTATTAAATACCGTATTTTCCTATCATGAAAACTTTTTATCATATTTTTATTAAATAATTTTAAATTTTGGTTTTCTTTTTACCTACATAGAGAATTCGCTTTAATTTTCAACATTTAGGAGAAAAGTACCAATACTTTTTAGAACATAATAATTTATAACTTTCTTTAATATGGAATAAGCCTTTGCCAAATTTTATTCAAAATTTCAACTAAACCAATGCACCTGAAAAGTAACTATATATAAACAAGAATATGTAACTACCCTACAGTCTTCCAAATGGGTTAGTGTAAAACATAGTTGTAGCATTAAATGAGGATAACAAAAACCAAGCAGTGTTTTTGAGCTAGACTGCATTTTCCAGCAAATTCATGTAAAATTATGGCAAATTGGCAATAAAAAGTTTACCTCTATGAAAAAAAAATTCAGTCAATGATCCTGGTATTTCCATGTTGTCATCACATATTTATCCATTTAGCCACATAATGTAAAAAAAATTTAGTATACAACATCATGTACCAATAGACTTATTTCTTGCTTAGTTTATTTAGATATTCTAGCAATATATAGACAATACCAGAATTTTACTTTTTCCATTAAAACATATCATTTGAAAGTTTCATATTCTTAATGGACACATTTATATGCTACAGCAAGATAAATAAGTAAAACCTAAATGGGCAAAAAATGCAACTCATCTTTAGAGGCATAAATTATCTTTTCATTGTAATACTGTTATTATAATACTGTTAAGATTCCGGAATGCCCGTTACATGCTCTATTTCACGACTAAAGTGTTTTCTCATGTTTTTCTTACGACAGGATGATGAGGTAAGGGAGAGTCGATTCAGCTTCGCAGCCTATGGAATGGGACCGTGTCTGCAAGCAAAAGACAGTGTGACCCCCAAAGGCCCAAACCATCCTGTCCAGGTTATGCCAAAAAGCCCTGATGAAATGAGGAAGGTCTTTATTGACCGGGCCAAGAAGATTGACACCATTTCCAGAGCCTGCTTCCCATTAGCCTTTTTGATTTTTAATATTTTCTACTGGGTTATCTATAAAATTCTTAGGCATGAGGATATTCACCAGCAATAAGATTGTCTCTGGGGGCATGCAAGTGCAAACAGTCAATTCAAAGGGAAGTGTCTTTGCCATAGGGATGTGTGTGTGTGTGTGTGTGTGTGTGTGTGTGTGTGGTGTACAATGATGACCATTGTAGTAAAATGGCATAGGGTAAGGTATTATTTTGATTTGCTATGCAAAGTTATGAGGAAGATGAAGATTCTTTTAATGGATTATATATATATATATATATATACACACACACACACATATTATGGACAATCTATTTCATACTAATTTAATACTATTTGCTCTTTCACAGTAAATTATCTAAGTGGAAGTATTGCTGCCAATGTGTTTGTATGTTATATAATGTCACATAATAGTACATGTGAAAACTACCTTGGATTCCTTGATTTTTAATTCAATGATATTAAATCTTACAAAAGTAAAATTTGCACAATAAGCTTTATAAAAGGAAAAAGAGGAAATGATGACGATAGTAAAGACCAGTAGCTTGAGGTTTTAAATTATTTTCTTATATTGTCATTATCAAATAGAAAATTAATCAGTTAGTTCAGTGGATAACTCACTCAAGTAGCAGAGAAATGTACATACAAATGCTATCAGACAAGCTTGTATAATAACAAAATATTCAAATTAGAATATTAAAATAAAAAAGTTTATTACATACTAAATTTAATTTTTTAGAATACTAAATTTCCCTCTTTTGAATTAAAGTGAGTGGCTTAAGGATCATATTAGATAAAATATCTACTTTTCTTAACTTTGTATGTCTATGAATGGAAGCAGAAATACTGAAAACAACATTATTGTGTTTAAGTAAGTGTTTGTAGCTATGTATTTTTAATTGTTGCCAAACTGAAAAATTCAAAGCAGCACCTTGTTTTGTGAGACTTTTAATAGCTGCTTAATTGCCTGTACATAATTATGTTTAATGTTTTGATATGTAATTGAACACAGTTCAGTAAGACTTTTATACTTTAGCTTAGAATGAGACATTAAAATTCAGTGAGATTATAGCATTTACATTTTGATAAAAATGAATTTAATGGAAACAAAAATGTACTTATGAAAGATTTTTTAATAAGGACAGTTTTCCCATTAAAATTCTATGAGTTCAAACTCAGCTCCAAATGTAAGGAGGAAAGATTTTAATTTTAAATTATACAAATAAGTCATTTCTATAAAGTGAGGATTGATTGCTTTTATATTTCCGAATCAAGGATTTCAATATATAAGCCATTCACTCGATGTGAATAATTTGAAATAAAATTTTTACTTAAAATTTATCTGCAACCCCATGGGATTATTTCAACTGAAGCGGGGCATTAACTCATTTTTGTGCAGTATAACAGTATAATTATATATGTGGTAGAGTTCTTGGTTAAATTGAACAGTACTCTGTTTATTTTTTCAGTTTTGCTATTTTTGCATTATTTTTATCATTAATGTATTTTTTAAAAATCCTAAATGCTTTTTAGATATGTGTAATTAGTTAGATTTGCTAAGTAGAAATTCAGTGTACCGAATTATTGCCAGAGAAAGTTTTAAATATTAAGAAAACAATGAACTCAGATTTAAGAGGAAAATGTAAGCCAGTTTTTAACCAGTTGATAGTCTTTTTCTGAACTTTAACCATCTCAGATGAAAACAAAGCACTGCCGTTTAAAGCTAAAAATTTCTCAATGTTATTGAACTTTAGTCTATCCAATTGTAGTTTTTTAAAATAACTTTTAAAAAATAATGTATAAAGACCAATTTTTGCTAGTAAAAGACCAAATTTTCCTCCTTTATAAAAATGTAAAACATTAGGGGGAAAAAAATCACCATACTTGTCATTAAATGTAAATGCCAGAACTGAAAGATGTTATTACTATATACTTTACTTATTTTGAGGCCTGGGCACCCAAAGTTAACCGTACGCTTCTTCATTTGGTGCATATGAAGCGAAAACCATGGAAATATATTCTTGTCCTAAAGATAGATTAGAGCTAGATAGTTGTTTGCATTCTCTGAGGATAAGCTGACTGGTTTGAAGTAATGATAAACTGCATTGTCTTATTATGTTTCTGAAATACTTGAATATATATTTTATATGTCACACCTCTTGTTTCAAAAGTTCTTCATCATTATTTCTGCCAGAAGCAAACAAATATAATGAACTTACATCCCAAAGTAAGTTCACAGACATTACTCATTTTCATCTTTGAGAATATTAAAAACGTCTCTTTTTTAAATCTGAAACTTGGAATGTAAAAATACTAGCCGTGAGACAAATTGTCAGCAGGGGCATTGGTATGGTAGAAATCTCTCTATTCCAAAAGTTTTATACTGTGCTTATGTATGTATACTTAACCATTGCCTCACTACAGTAAGAAAATACAGTCTTCACTCATATGGCAATGGTGACAAGACAGATACGGCCCATCCAACTCCTAGTTGCTGTATTTAAGGGATTGTTATGACTACTTTTTCTATAATCAATTTATATTCTATGGGAATATTCCAAAAACCTGTACCTTAATTTTGAATTATAAATTCTTTAAATTCTATATGTCCCTAAAATATGAATACATATATTGGGTTTATGGATTTCCAGGATCTTATGAAAGACAATGGAGTTTTAGAAAAATAATGTGAAAAAATAAGCTAATATGTTTCACAGAAGAGAGCAAGTTATTAACTACTTTAGCACTCCGTGCACTTAAGTAGTTAAGATTTTAAGAGGAAAATAGGAGTATCTTCTATAGTATCATCTCGTTTTATGGATGGCTTTCATCCCATTGTTAAAAATATACTTTTCTGTTCTTAACGTGATATACCTCAATCTGCTAGTCACTTTGGAGAACTGAGTATTATATTGGCAGCTAAGTTTTCCTTTCATCTATAAAGTACCTGTTCCATGAAATGGACTCAAGGGAATATAGGATTGACCAGTATTAAAAGTAGAAAATGCAGACAAAGTAGAAAAAACTCTCAATATTGAAAGTAGGAAATTGGTAATACTAAAATTCACCGATGTCCCCTCACAACAACTTAGAGCACTCTAAGAAAGAAATTCTGAGAATGAAAATAGACCAATCAGTCATTAACCATCTTTGAGGTTACATCTCCTACTCCAAAACAGATTTCACATACTTTGCAACATAGATAATAGCAAAAAACTCTCAAAATTTATCAGTATATGCTATCTATATTTCTCATCTAGTTGATGGTAAACTAGTAAGAAAAAAGCAAGTGATTCCAAATATACCCAAAATTGTCTGATCTGCTCATGCAAAATTATAGGAGTTTATGGTGCAGTTTCTCAAAGAATTTTGACAAGACTACTTTCTTTAACTGAACCTAACCTGAATAATGGACAGTGGAAGGACATGGCCATAAAGATTAGAATTCTATAGAAGACTGAAACTTTGAATACAATGACAGCAAGTCTTGTTCTCCACAGTTCACTCATAATTCTTTACTGCCTCCTCAATTTGGGACCACAATGCCATTCATAACACTTTAAAGAATAATCATGTCTCTCTCACTGATCACAGCATTAATAACCTTTAACTAGGCACATGTTCTCTCCTGTTTCCATGATGTATTTTAGACCTTGAAGGTTATCAACTTAACACTGACATTTTAAGGGAATTCTAAAAGTGATAAGAATTACAGCTTGTAGCTATAAGACAATCTGATGCTTTTTAATACATTTTAGAAAATGCAGTAAACACACACACACACGTTGCTTCTTAATTGAGTGCAAATGAAATATCTATAATACCAGTTGCACTTTTGTTCCTTTCTAAGAGATATCTTCTTTAGCAGATACATTTTTATTTTCTTGTTCATGTACTACAAAGAGTAGAAAAATATAGCAAATTCATTTTATTTTCATTTTATATAAACTCTTCATGAATAAATAGGCAGCATGCATTAGACATTGTATTAATTTAATTAACTTTAAAATTAAATTGCTATCCCAGCCCCTATTCTTATTTAAAAAGTACTGATTTTAAAAAGCAAACTTCCATAAGAAAACGGCTGTTATTCTAAACACTTAAAAAGTAAAGGTATACATATTTTTCCATAACAAAGATGCTTAGAGCCCATGAATAATACACAACTTTTTAGGATTTGAAAATAACTCTGATGGGACAATATTCTGGAGAGCTTCTCCCAGAAATTAGGCCAAAAGATGGAGAAATCCTGAGCCAGTAGCTAGAATCTTCTTCCTTACATTTTTCCTCTACACTTTCCATCTTAATATGACTTCATCTCTTTCGTTTTCCCACTTAAACACACGCGCACACACAATCTTACACACACACTTATAATTATATGCTGTTAATGGGATAAATTCCTTCAAATTGGAAATGCAAAGGAACTCAAATTGTCTGGACAAGGTCCATAATTCTGTGATATGTTTTTAAATATAAATGGGAAATATGAGCAATGCAGTCATTTGATGTGTCCATCTCTTAGTTACAAAACCATATTTTGCCTCAACAATACATGAACAAAGCTACATGGATCAAAATTTTCTCCAGCTATTAATAATAGAATTCAAAAATACTACTTAAACTGTCTTTTGAAGAATGACTACATATTTGTCAAAAAGTTCTTCCGAAAGACAACTCCTAATAACTAATAATATTGGATGATTTTATAGTGTTGTAGGCAGTTTTCTTAGTATTTTTTCTGGTTTACATGTAAGCAAAATAAGAGGAGAATTTTAAAGGTGGTGGAGTATGATTTTTAAAATAGTTGTTCTGGACCCTGACTGTACACCAGAAGCCCTTATGTATTTTTAAAGGTATATACATGCTGGTGTTCAACATAAGATATTATGATTCAATGATTGATTAAACAAATATTCATTGAGCACCTTCTATGTACTTGACACAGTTCTAAGGGTGAATTCAGTATTTTTGGAGTAGGACATGAAGTTCTAAGAATAATTGACTTCAGCGTACAAAAACCTGTTTTCTAATAAGACATGATCAACTCTGCAAGTTTTATAAATTTTTCCTCAAGTTCATTTGAGCTGTGTTTTGTTTATGTCATTAGAATTAAAATGAAATTTTGAGGTGTTTCAGGTCAATAACAGAATCTTCACGATTACATTCCTGGTACAAAATTATTCACATTTTCCTAAAACTCTTAGAGCAACAGGTAGCTTTTTACTTTGAAGGTAGCTGTTTCATTGTGACAAAGCTCTAAATTATATTTTAAAAAATTATCTCCATCAAGAAATGACTTTTACTTTACAAATTTCAAATACTTCTGTTCTACTCCCTTAGCATAACACATCATGTATTTTTTTCATATCTGCTGCTTATGTTTAGGTTCAGTCAATATCCTTTTCAATCCCTTATCACTAGCTTTATTCTTATTTAGGCCATTCATAAATGCACCTCAAGTGTTAAAACAATGATGAGATGTTTTCAGGTTTATAAAATAACAAAATATAAAATTGAATATAAGAAATAAAAATTGATAAAAATTTCTATGTAAATTATTTATGGTAACTTTAAATGTGTTCCTATATTTTAGCAATAATTTTACATTAGGTATTTAAGTGTATTTCACATCATGAAGATATTATATAAACCCTACAAAGTAATATGAATTTAAAAATCTACCAGCCAAATGTAATTCATATTTGTAGAGTAAAACTATAAGAAAAATATAATGATTTAAGTTGTTTTATTTTAATAGTTGATTTGTCTCTAGGGTAGTGCCTTCAGGCAACCCCTCCTACATACCCATAATTCAGCCTGGCTTGTTACTGGAAGTGAATAGATAAGAAGCTGTGGGTTAAAGGCCAGGAAAGGATTTGGATGTGAGACTGTTTGAAGTTGCTTGAATGAATAATTTTGTACTCCTTTCATCTATGCATTATGTAATGCTCATTCCTTAAATTTGTATTTTAATGTATGATTGATGGTAACATTGGGAAGAAAAGTAGAATGAAGTGACCTGTCGTTCTATGGACAGTATATAATATGCTGTGGAAAACAAAAGGAAAAGAAAACGTTCCATGTATTTTCAATGTACTACCATCTTAATATCTTATATAGTGATTTATTATTAGTGAGCCAAGATGTTTAAAATACTACCAAAAAAGTACTGCTATTTTATGGTGTTAATTATTTTCCTGTAGATTTAAAACATGTCTTCCTGAGTCTGATGTCTGTATATCTTTCTGTCCAGATGATGTCATATTTTTTTAGAAAATTATGCTGAAAATATATTTAAATATTTAAATATTTATGCATGATTTTAACAAATTGTTTCTTCTTATCTTTAGTTCACTTCTGCCGCTAACAAACTCTCTAATCAGAGTCATTAACTCATGTGCAGCATATGGTATTTATTGTGTAACTAGATAATTTTATCAAAAACAATAAAAATTAACTTTTCATGAATATGGATACCTCTTTTGTCCCATGCTTATAAAAAGAAAATTTTATGAAAGGGTCATGTTTTTTATTGACAGAATTCATGCTATAGTTCTGTTCTGATGGAAACTATTACAACTAGATTATAAACCAGTAATATATAATTCACAGAATCCTTAATATATGCATTCCATTATAGGAAAAATCAATAAGAAGTATGGTGAAGGGAACTTTTCTAGTCAGAACAGAATGAGAGATGTATTACTAGGTAAAAAATGAGTTGGCATTATTGTATTTATAATTTGTTTGTTTGAAAGCCTTTTCCTTAAATCCTGTTTATTGAATAAACCATTTTTACTTAACTTGCCCATAGAGACATTTTAAGAATGGATTGTTGGGTTGTTTTGTTTTGTCTTAATATATAATTTCAGCTTGCCTTTTTTCTCTCTACACAATTAGGGTGGAGTTTAGTGATAGTAAAATACTAATAGTGAAGATTAAGAAAAAATTGATATATAAATTTAAGAAAGTATTGCAGTCTGGTATATGATAATTTGACTCATTTTTGGAATGCCTGTAATTTATATGTCTTTTTATGTTTATTGGCTACACAAGGTTCAGGAAAATTGATAGACTGAGAAGTCATGGTAAGTTGGCATTATGAGTATCTCTGACGATCTGACCTTTACTAACTGCTTGAGTTGCACATGAATGGTTCATAACGTCAGTGGAAAAACTCTTGATTGAAATGCTGCCATAGAATCAGGCAAGTTCATCTGCAAGTACAAGGGCTAGAGGTATGTGTAGGTGATATGTGCATAAACAAAAATGTATGTAAATAAGCAAAATGTGATTGTAACTTATTAGTAAGCTTTTAAAAATCAATTTGTACTTATTTTTATTATTCTCATTATATTCATCAGTTTCATCACTACTAAATTGGTCATTTTTGAATAGGTATTTTTTCACAATTTATTCTTGATGACAGTTGCTTTCCTCCTTGATAATCTGATTTTCTATTCTTATTTGTAATTTTGTACAATTACATTGTTAATCACCCATCCATGGAAATCTTAAATCAGAATGAGGCATAGTTAACTGAACTAAAGTATCCTATAAATATTTAGGTACTTCGTTTCCGTTTTCTTGTTTTTGACCCCCATGTATTATCTTATCAGGTTATCTCAGTCGATGCTCTTTACCCAACAGTGTACTGCTCTAGAAAACTCACTCAGTCCATTGTTACTGGGAAGCTGGGCTGTGAAAGAAGGCTCACTGGTAGTTCATTCTGTGATGTGAGCAATGAGTTGTCTGAAAACTAGTTCTCGAAGTCATGACTACCAGTTAGAAATCAAATGACAATGTTTATTTGTGTAGCCTAACGGCTCTGGTTCTGCCAAACAGGTCTCTGTTTTTAAGCCACCCATAAAAAATGATTCTCTCAGTCTTTTGAGTTGATGTCAGATTCTGTTTCCTTCTGGGGAAAACACAGGGACTAAGACTCTTCCAAATAGGCAGTTATAAAAATATATAATAATTGTATTTATAGATTTATGGGGTCTTTTTGGAAACAATTGCTGCATCTCAAAAAAGTAATTTTATTTATTTATTTTTGGTGGTTCCTTGACTGGGAATCGAACCCAGGGCGAGGAGTTGAGAGTGCTGAAGCCTAGCCATTACACCACCAGGGAGCCCCCTCAAAAAAGTAATTTTGTACAGATTCACATTGTTTGAAATACTTATTCAATGAAAGATTGTTCTTATGAGTGTAACCTTATATTTCTTAAGTGACTGATAAAAATATGGAATAAAATATAAACAAAGTGAATTTATTCAAATGTTCAAATGATTCAAAACAGAGAAAATTCAAAAGCATAAATTTATTTTTTCAATTGCCAAAAAGTTGCTGATGGAAGATAATGAATTATTAAATCCTTTGCAAGAAATGTAGTTATAATCTATTACATTGCATTTAATAAATACCAGAATAGACACTACCTGGTCATAACACTGTTATCTCTGGGTGCTTTCCTTGTTCTCATCTTCATAATCAACAAAGCTTTTTGAGTCCTTACTGATTAGGCCATGAAAACTTCAAGGAGTAGCAAACAGGAAAGCTTCCTCTGTGTTCAGCAGCAAAGCAAAGAAGGAAGTAACATCTGCAGGAACCATATGTCATGGAGAAGAGGCTTATTTTATATACATATTTTATGTTGGTACTATTTCTAGGTAATCAACAATCTCCAAACAATACTCAGTCTTTTCTAAAATTACAGAATTTAAATTGACACATAGTAAATTAAAATATTTTTCATTCAGCTGATTGATTTGGTTTTTTTCCCTTGAAAATAATGAGAAATAAATGGAAGTGGTGTCTTTTTTCATAATTTACTTTGAACCTCAAAAAATCAGAGTCTATTTGATGATGCTGAATTGGTTATGTTAAAAATATCATTTTCATACTGTCTGTGAATGTTAACTAATGAAACTATTAGGATAAATAAAAAAAGGTGTATTTTATATTATAACGAAATACATCTAGGGAAAATATGTTTGTATGACTTAGTCATCTAACAGACAATGTAATTTAGTTTCTAAAAGGAAACTTTAAAAAGTAATACTGGTTTGACTGCTAACAAGGGAACCACCAATAATTAATAAATAAAAAATAAATTAAAAAAAATAATATTAATGTGATTATATTTACAATCGTTAGTGCATTTTATTGACTGTTACATTGGTGTTATTTATGCTAAACATGCATACTCTTTAATATGTGTTACATACTGTATTGCAGCAAAATATGATGAGCCCATATACCATTATTAGCATGTTTAAATCCCTAATTGATTGAAAGGTTTGATTCTTATGACTCAGAATATAATTACAGAATATGGAAGTTTATATGTAATTATCCATTTTAGTATCATTATTCTGTAGCCTGAGTTATTTCCTGAGATGGCCCATTCCCTTGGTATCCTCAGTAAGTATCATGACTACTAACTCAGTACATGCTGAAAGGTTTTCTCTAAATAAAATCTCAGACACTAACATACTATGAGCTGTATACCCTTAGTTTCAAACAAGTACCCAGCACTGTCTAAAGAATAAGCACTCATACCCAGAATTGGAGGTTTTTTTTTTTTTAGTTACCTGTAAGTTAAAAATTTAGATCCCATTCATAAGGTGTATAAAACTACTATATTTTCTAAGATTACACATTCTTTTATTTCATAAATGTAAGCCGCACTGGGCCTAAATCACAAGATGGCCTCCTGTCTTTGGTTTGGGAATTGTAAATGTCATTTAGAAGGACGAGGCTAATTTCACTAATGATTGGGAGAAATATTTTGGCATAAAAGAGTGTATGGAGGTGAAAAACATTCTACGTATCAATAGAATCCTTTTCTTTAACAGCTTTGTTAAGTAGAGTTTTCAGGGATAACCCACTCAGAACTCATTTTGCAAATGATGAAATGGAGCCGAAAGGTCTAAGGCAGCTGTGCTCAGCACTGCTGATCCTGGGAACTACTACGTTCAAGCCAGAGCCACCCCCTCAGTTGGTCCTTGTTCTGGAACTCCAAACTGAGGTAAGAGGGCCCTGTGTGCTGGGATTAGAAGTTACAAGATAAATAATTACATCTTCCTGAAGTGACAGTTTTACCATAAAGTTTGACAAAGTTATATCACGAAAGAAATCTGAAGTTAGGATCTTGAAATTGGGCTAAGGGAAACAAGTCATAGAGGAAACGTCAAGAACCATGTGACTTCACTCATGTGCGGGATACAAAACTGAAAGCAACAAAGGAACAAGACAGACAAAGGAACAAAAACTCGTGGATGCAGACAATAGTTTCCCGGTTGCCAGAGGATAAGTGGGGTAATGGAGGAGGGAGGGGAGGTCAAGTACGTGGTGATGGAAGAACTGACTGGGTGGTAAGCACACAATGCAATACCTAGATGATGTATTATAGAATGTACACTTGAAACCTATATAATTTTACTAATCAATATCACACCAACAAATCTAATAATAAAATGAAATAATATGAAACAAAAAAATTTAGTGTTGTAGAGGAAAATCTGCCACAGGTATTCATTTTATTTTCAATTCCATTACAATTTCATTAAGGGTTTGGTGGAGATACAGTCTCTCTTGAGCTAATTTAAGAAGTATACATAAAGGATTGGCACTGCTGAGAATATATATTAATTTTGAAGTCAAGAAAATATGTGCAGAGGTCTCATCATCATTTATACACTTAACATTCAGTTAATGCTCCACTTGCTTGTGCCTTATTTATGTCAGTTTACTCTACCACGATTGACTGGATGCCAAAAGGTCAAAAATGCTAGATGTAGAGACATGAAGGGAGAGACAAAGAGAGTTCTTACTTGTCTCTTCATCATTCCAACATTTGAAAAAACTCCATCTTAAAATAATGATGTAACGTTTAATTTCTTTGACTGAGTTAACTGGCCACTAATTCTGTAGAAGATACAGCCCCAACATGTCAAATATTTAAGAGAAATAATCCATGGGAAATTTAAGTATGTTGTCAAGATTACCAAGTTTTGGTCCAACTCTCTGTCATGTTGCTTATTTGAACGTATCATGTAAAAATCTGTACCTTCAAAGTAGCAATAGTGTCTTAATTATGTTATTTAAAACCACACAAAACTTTGTTAAGTTAGATGGTGCCTTTTGCTTTTTCTTTCTGGCTTTCAATGTATGGCTAAATTTTATTCTTAATTTCAATTTCTATTTGATAAAAATAGTATTTTAATCACACACTTAAAACTTTCATCCCATGCATAAATCTAATTTTGAAAAGCATTTGGATGGAATGCCTTTCTTTATCTCTGCTCTGTCATTTCAAAGAAAAGTAAAGTATATTGTGAATCAGCTATTGTACATGATAAAATTATAATTTAGGGAGAAAAATTATATAATTTATCTAAACCCTCAACTTCAGAATAGGTAAAAAATATGGGAATCGGTATCAACCTTGAAAGATCATGCTGAGTTTGCTAGAATTGTAATATAGAGAACCACGAATCAAAGAAAGAAAGTTAACATGAAATGGTTTTAATTGAACTAATGTTTAAAAGTTAATTTGTGTGACTTTGTGCTTTTTATTATTTACCTTTATGTCTTTCTTCAAATGCTTTTAGTTTTCAGTAAATTTATATTTTTATTGCTTGTTTGATATTCAGTATTAAAGTTGAAACTGTAAGTTCACTATCAGTTTATGTATATCTATTAATAATAAATATAAATTTTCCTTGAGATATTGTTTATAAACTCCGCTAAGCAAACATTTTCAAAAGCTGAAAAACAAGCATATACATCATAATCTTCCCATGGTTGAAACAGATCACAAGAGTTTTCACTAAATAAAATAATTTTTATATGACTCTCTGACAAGTTAGAAACTATTACAATAAAGTGAAACTGAGTTTAATTGAAATGCTTCCAAATAAATATGTTGTTTTTCATTGCCTCTTCCACATTCATACCTGCCCTGTGTTATCATCAGGTTTTAGAATTTAGAGGAGGTTAATGGTTTCAGGGTCCTGGCTGAATTAGATATTGGTCCATCTAAAAGCAACCTAAACCTTGGGGGTGGTTTATCAGTAGTCCAGTTACCTCTGAGCCAGATTAATTTTCTCTACACATCTCTAGTGAAAAACATAGGAGTGAGAAATGAGTGCTCAAGTCCAAAAATATGTGGATTCTCTTTTGTTATAAATGCTGTTATAACCTATCTGATACAAGAGCTGTTCAGGCACCCAGACCTTCCCCTAATCATAGTAAATGTCACTCCATCTTCATATATAAAAAAACTGATAGATTTTACAGTCTCTCTATTAATGGGGTTAATGTTTTGTAATGAGAGTCAAGGTCAACAGAAAACTCACATGTTCTCCCTAATTCAAATATCTTAATATCACCTGACTGTAATTTCTTTGTTTATATGTATACATTAGAATTTCATTCTTTATAGAGTACTGACCATATGTTATTTTTGTAACTTCAACATCAAGCACTTATTCAGTAAATGATAAATGAAAATATGATTGTTATATAAATAAATTAATGAAATATAGAAAACTACGAAGTGTTGCTTATTGTAGAAACAGGCACATGATGGATTGTCAGTAGGCTCAGAGCATAGCTTCCTTAAAATTTTCTTTAGAAAATTAAATATAAATATTCTGACTGGCTATAAGCAGTAATCCAGTTTATGGCATATTAATTTGCTTTATGTCAATGTTCTTCCATATTAGATGGAGTTAAATTACCTTTTCAAAAAAGATAAATAATGCATTTTAGTGTAGCAGATACCTCTTACATTCATAATTTATGGCCCCATACATACCTAGATGTTAGGAAATTGCAAATGGAAGAAAATCTAAATCACAGTGTAAGTTTTTATAGTAAACACCTAATGTGGTTAAAAAGATCATTTAAAAATATAAAATGGTCTTATATTTGTCCCAGAAAATGATATTATTATAAGACAAACTTTAACACTGATCTCTAGTAATAAAAAAATTATCAACATTCAAATTTGCAATTATGCAGATTTATTATGATTTAGTCAAAATATTGTTGCTATTACAATGGCTGAACTTGATTTTCTATTTGGTTTTCTTCAAATTCCCCCAATCCTTTCAACTCCAGATTTTTAAATTCAGTGGAACTATATCTAATCAATGTTATCCTCACTTGTTGCTTTCATATTGAATAGAAAACCAGAAGAATTTTCTCCCAGGCAATTCTGCTTAGTTTTTTGTGAGTCTATAATATAATGTATTTATAAACCTAACAGATAGAAGCTGCCAGCAGCACTCTGCAAAATGGGCTCAGTGCACACACAAATCCTGGGACATGTAAAAAAGCAAGTAAGTGAGGGATTTACTAACATTTGCAAAATGTTTCCTTGGTAACAAGTTCATACCTCAGGGAATAAATTTAAAAGCCACCCGCAGCATTTCAAACATTTTAATCCTTTTGCACTATTGAATGTCATTGGGATGTGTCAAACTTTGATTTTTAGCAAACATTGCTCCAGTGGGACCACTGGGTAAATATCATAAACCTCTGTGGTATACAGTGCAATATATAGATAATGTCTTATAGAGATATACACTTGAAACCTATGATATTTTACTAACCAATGTCACTCCAATACGTTTAATAGAATTTTTAAATAAAAAATAAATGGGAACTACCCACATACCATAAACAAACAAACAAACAAACAAACAAATAAATTGTCAGTTAATAGAGGGAAATAAAGCATCTGTGGTACATTAGAGGATCTTTCCATAAAAATTCAATATGTTGAAACAAAAATGAGACAAGATGGATTATATTCAAAATGCAAGTATGTGTGTAAGTAATTTAATGTGAATATAAGACTTTACATAACTAAAACCCTAATTCAGAAACATCACTAGACTGTGTTATATATTTTTAAATTATCTAAACTTCTCTCTCTCATCATTCACCCTGTGATTTAATTGGTCATTGTGTGTTCTGATTAATAATGTTGTGTTGTTGTGGTTCCTTCTGCCATTGTTATAGTTCAAATCTTAATCTTTTCTCATGTGGATTCCAAACTCATTTCAGACTGCAGGTTTTAGTCACCGTTCAGTCATTCCAAAGGGTTAGTTCTAAAATGAAAGGCACACTTTGATCACATCACGTCACTACTTAAAATTCTCTAGTGGAACTCTATTGCTGACAAGGTAGTTAGAAAGCCTTTCATAGTCTGGAAATTCTACTACTCCAGCCCTGTCTCTCACCTGGGACCTACAAATATCTTTTGCTCCAAATATATTAAATCACTTAAAAACTTCTAAATATCACCGTATTTCAGGGGGAACCCTATCCACAGCATTCTCTCTGATCAATACATGTGGTTAACACCATGTATCACTTTACAATATGCAGTTCCCCTTGGAAAATATTATCAAATAGATTATGGAAATATGCTAAATACAGTAAACCCATGTTTTTCTTCTGACTTATAATATATTCTATGTATACATTTATTATAACACCTATTCATTGTTATTTTTTTTCACTGTCTCCTCCAGTTTACTGTAAAGTCCTTGAGATCACAGGTTTTTGTTGTCAAGACATGCCCAATGGGGTATAAGCCAGCAGAAGTTTATTAAGCATGCTGACAAATGATTGGGAAATTAATTGTGATCCTGTTTGAAATTTAAAGTAGGAACATTTTGTACCAAGTTAAGAAATAACTCTGGGGTGTACCTTAGAGGAACTTATGACATACTTTTGTTTTCCATATTTAAAATTAAATGTGTATGTTCAGTATTATAACATTCCATATTACTTTTTTGTTTTTGTTTTTGAAATCGGACAGTGCTTTTAAAAAAATAACAATACATTGAACATTAGGCCATTTGAATTTTAATGTATATACGTGTAAAACCAAAACTCCTTTTATTATAGTTCCAGGGGTTACAAAGAGAGATCAGAAGACAAACTGGAGACAGTTGAGAGGGCAAATAACTCAAGTGACGAAGTCCACCAAGTTCAATTCAGGTGCCAACTGCACCAGTTAGCTCTATGACTGGCCATTCCACACCTTAGCTTCCTCAGCTATAAAAGAGGGCTAGTAAGAGAATCTTTTTTGAGAGGGTTGTGAGTTATTAATGAGATCATGCACAATCTGAGCTCAGTCCTTTTTATTTAAAATTATTATTTGTATATTCTTTCTAAAAAACAATTCTGGAAGCCTGTTCTGTTCTCTCTGCTATGCTAAGTATTACTGAAAATTTGATGATAGGGCAGTTCTTATTCCTAAGTAGTTTATGACTAATGTGGGACATAGGTCACAAACAATAAGATCAAGCCCATCCAACCCATGGCCAGTGGGCCACATGTGGCCCAGGATAGCTTTGAATGTGGCCTAACACAAATTCATAAACTTTCTTAAAACATTATGAGATATTTTTTGTGACTTTTTTTTTTTTTTTAGCTCATTAGCTATAGTTAGTGTTAGTGTATTTTATGTGTGGCCCAGGACAATCGTTGTTCTTTCAATGTGGCCCAGGGAAGCCAAAAGATTGAACAACCCTGAATTAGATTGCACTACAACTGTAAGCTCCTTGAGCACAAGGACCATATATTTGCATTTAACACACTATTTGGCACTTTACATTTCAAAAGTATTTGTTGAAAGAAGAAATGGAAAAGAGGAGGAGGAGGAAAGGAAGGAGAGGAGAGGATGAGAACAACTTGAAGAAATGCTGATAGCAATATTTATTGGAGTACAAAGACGAATAGTGGGAGGTCAGGCTTGAAAGATGGTGTTGGTGCGAAATTGTGAAGATCCTGGTAGGCAAATTGGGCATTATAGGGATAAAAGAGTTTTCTTTTAGATAATGCAAAGCAAAAATCTATATATGAAGGCTGTCTGGAAAGTATCCAGCCATCTAATGAAAAATGGAGGCATTTATGGCTGAATTTCTTTTGGACAGCCCTCATGTATACACACATAGATGTGTATGTATGTATGTATGTACATATAGCACTACAACTTACTTTATTTTAAGAAAGACAATCAGGGATTATTTGTGATGGATAGATGAATTAGAAAGAAATGTGACAGAGAAGCCACTTGAGAGGTCAGTGCATAAATGAAAACAAGTAGTCAGCCAGGCTGGATAAGAGCCAAAGATTTTTGGAGGCTGCTACTTCTTCAGTGTGTTCGCAGACCCTTTTCCCCCTCAAGGACTGTGCATACTCCTTCTTGACTTTTTGGGGGGTGACCACTGCAGGGTTTGAAAAATTCACCCATCCCACAATCCAGGAAGTGAGTCATCACTCAGGCAAACCTTTCAGGCTGAAACAGCTTCTAAAGTGCACAGGAAATCAACATCTGAGTGACCGTGGGAACGAAAGAAAACGAGAAAATAACTGAAAAGCAGGCGGTGGTATGAATGGACAAGAGTAGGCCAAGAGAAAGTGTGAAAGCAACTGATCCCTGGAAGGTACATCAAACACCCAGACATGCAGTAGTAAAGTATCCAGGCAGAAAGAAAACATAAATAAATACCAAAAAATAGGACATCCACAAAATTTGGGAAAGCAGACAAGGGCATAACACCAATATTGAGATGTTAATAACTGAGATAGCTCTACATCTGCTTCAGTCTGACTTACTCTATTTGATTCTTGCTAGGATATGTCTGTCTCACTGAGAGTTTTTGTAGTGCACGACCCACTTTTACTTTTTTACATGCACACGTGCACACACACACACACACACACACACACACACACACACACACACGGCTTACACATAAAAGGAAGTAATGAAATAAAACCTGTTCCCAGAAATAGACAGGAACACCTTAACCTACTTCTCTTAATCGTCTCCTTTGTCCTGCAATTCTTGGATCTGAACCCAGGCTTCCAATAATACTAACTTCTTTCTGGTTTTTTGGTTCCAATTATCTTTCACCTTTCCAGGCTTTGACATCCCATGAAATTTTCCCTGCAAAAGAGAGTTCTCAGATTGATATAAACTACAAAGTGATTACCCATATGTCTAGTACTCCTTAAACTAATATAATATTGTAAGTCAATTGCAATTGAAAAAACAAAAAGAGATTCCCAGAGGCCGCCCCCCTCCCCAAATTGGCTGAGCGCCTTCTTCCATCTTGCTTCTAACATCTTCACTTGGAAAGTTCTAGAAGGGCAAATTTAAGTCATGATTCTGGGAGCAAAAAGAGTATCTGGCTCAGGTGAAGGAGTGGGCCTGCCAAAAGGAAAGTTTCCATCAAGCGAATCTGGACAGCTCAGACGATCTCTGCTGTTTGGAATAATTGTTTCTAATTGTTTTACTTGCCATATTTTAAACTGCTTTACATGTAAGCCAATATCCTTAATCATAAGCCCATTAAATACATTGGTCTATAATAACCCTACGAAATATTTTCCAGGCCAGTTGGAAACAAATGACTTTAGGATAGTTACCAGAAAACATGAAGCGTAGTTCCTAGTGTTCCTTCCTTCCACCATTCCACCGACGACATGGACATCAGTGAGTTGATGAAGCCCGGGTGCCCACCGCGGACACTGATATCTTATGAGAAAATGGTTCCAACGCTTTTTTCTCTTTTCTCGTTTCTCAGTCACTGTGGTTTCTGCAATATGATTTTTAGAGAACTAAAAGAAACTGCTAACTTAAAAATACAAGGATGTACTAGGAAGTCTCTAGATATACTGTACTTGTCAGAAGTAATTTTCCATAAAAGATGGCTTACAGGGAAATTCAGCCACCTCTACTGTCGCTGACATGAATTCTGCCTCCAGAACATTCTATACTGACAGGTAATCAGCAATTACAATATAATAATGATCATTTTCAAATTCTTATGATTGCAAAGAATTATACTAGTTTTTAAGAACACATCTCATTTAATCTTTGTGCTATCCTATGATGTAGATATTAAGACACCAGTGTTACAAGAAAATAAAGGCTTTTAGAGAAGTAAAATGCCTAAGATAACATAGCAAGAACATATATGAAAATATATTGATAATCAATATGCTAAAAGGCAAGGTGTACTTATGAAAAAAAAAATTTAAAATTATGCATTTAGATCAGCCCAAAGATTTCATTCATTAAGTTTGTGGGGAGATTCGTAGATCTGTTAGCTGTGAGTAGTGACCTAACTGGCGACAAGCTTTCTCAAAAATGAGAACCAAAAATGCAAAGTTCAGTGTCTTCTTGTCAACTTTTTCAAAAACAAAGACTTACTAACACCAAGTATCATCTCTTCATAAATATTAGAATGTTACCTTTCACGATTATTGATTTCAGTTAAATTGATTGTTTTGAACAAAACATGTATTGGATCGCCTCATATGGCATACATTACCCTATATCCTAAAGATGCAACTGAGAACAAGGAAGTCAGTGTTCCTTTTGTCATGGAACTTACATTCTAGTTCAGGAAACATGCATAAATGAAATAAGCCCAAACCAGGATCAGAGATCTAAATGTTACAAAGGGCTTAGATCGAGAATGAAAGGATGGAGCGTGTCAGGAAAGACCACTGAGCAACTTCAGTGGACTTCCAACACTTTGGTCTATCCAGCCTGCATCTTGTGATTAGAGAGCTACTTACTCTCAGTGCTGAGATATTTTGGACAGACTGTAGGCCAGGGTGCCTATTACACTAACCATAGAGACAGGGTTGTGGTTCCTTCCCCCTGTAACAGTGACTGGTTTGGGGATGAGCCTGTAACCCAAGCAAGGACAATCAGAATCTGATCTTTAAACAGGGAAGAAGTTCCCATCTTTGTGGCATTGCTAAGCTTTTAAGAAGTGGGCTGTGGTCATGTTTAAACTTAGAGGAAATTTATCTAAGAAACTAAGAGAAAGAGAGAGAGAGATGGAGTCCTCAATATCAAACCCAGTTGTGACTAAAGTCACAGTCACCTCTGCACATTTTAGTGTGAGGCCCCTACACCTCCAGATAATGATTGCCCCTACATTGCTTAAGTTAATTAGTTTGTCATTGCTTTGTATACCATTATTCATTGAAAAGTCAGCAGCTATTCACAGGTGAGATTTAAACTTTGTATGAATAATGTGAAGGAAATGGTTATGAAGAATATAGACAACATAACATCTGTGGTGGAGAGAATGGTATGTGAAATTTTCCTGACCTAGAAAGTAATTTTGTGTGTCCTAGAACTAATAACTGTATTACCCTTTAAGAGAAGGGAACACTACAATGCCAGCTGTGACTGACAAAAGTGAACATTGTACTAAAGTTCCTTGCTGACAAAAGAAAAAGAGTAAAGAAAAAAAGGGGTAGCAGGGTAAGAAAGTCAGAGAACTGTCATTTGTAAATATTTGTCTTCATAGAAAATTTAAATATGTATATATATATCCCATTAGAACAAATAAAAGTCCTGGAGGAATTCTGAAGAAAGCAATCAATATGAAGAAGTGATGTGTTTTTACACAATAACCTATTAGAAAGTGTAACAATATAAAAAAATTCTATTTGTGATTGCAGCGATAAATACAACGCTTTTAGGAATAAAATTAATAAAAGGGGTATGAAACTGCTATCCAGAAAAATTATATAATCTTATATGAGGACATAAAATAAAATTTATACAATTAGAGAAAGATAAAAGTAATGGGAAGATTCAACATCACATATATATTTTTTAATTTCTCATCAAATTTGTCTATACAATAATGCAATTCTAATAAAAACATCTGAGAGATTTTCATGCAGCTACTTTAGGGGAGGCAAACTTTACCTCTCCCCTCTTAGGGTCTTCGGCTAAGTTTAAGAATAAATGGACCTAAGATACTCATAGGTTGACAGGAGAAAAGCATACAGATAATTTACATGTACATGAGAGCCCCCAGAGAAAAATAAATACCCAAAGAGGTGGCAAAACCCAAATGCTTCCATAATAAATGAACAAAGAATGGTAATTGTAAAAAAAATACAAAAAGTAACTAAAATGTGTAGAGAAGCTAAAGGAAGATTAGTTATAACAGTCTATTTGTACAGACATTTCTGGGCTCAACCATCCCATCTCTGGTAATAAGAATGTTTCTTTCTCCTGGTACAAAGAAGGCATCTTCCACACAGGAGTTTTATCTCCTGCTTTCAGAAAGAGAAGAGATCAGAGTATCTCTGTTTAATCTGCTGTTTCTCAAGTGCCTTTAGCTCAAAATAATCTTTAAGTCAAGTAGCACATTTGGGGGAGGCATGTTCTGCCACCTTTCACGACATAACTTAATACTAAAATTCATTTGGAAAAGCACAAGCCCAAAAGCACTCAAGACAATTTTGAAACCCAGTTACGTCAATCTAGACAGAGAACTCTTCTTTTGAATCACGCTACAGTATGACTAAGGGCATCAGAGTGTCCCAGGCATTTGTGAGTAATGCAGAATCGCAGGCCCTGCCAGACTACCAAATCAGAATCTACATTTTAACAGAATCAACGGGTGATCTTTCAAAGCAATCATAGAGTGCTCACCATTATACTACGTCTCCATAGATGTAATCTTTTTGACTTTTGATTATAAATTGAGTCACAGGTTTTTAGGCTCCAATGCCCAAGACTAATATGATCTATTTTGCTTTAATTCTATATGATTTGCTTATTGTGGTCAAGACCTAGATACCTTAGATAGAACATTCTAGGTAGAAAATTTCTTTATATAGAACAATTCCTTTATATAAGATATATGATCTTAAATTAGCAATGTATATCTTGCATCCTACCATACTTAAGGAATACCATATTATCTAGTTATTTGCTACTGTAAGTGACTTCTCAGATGCAATGTAGAGAAACAACACTACTGTGAGTAACGTCATAGGTTATAAATGCAGCTAAAATAATCAGGAAAGCCAAGACTGCCCTCTAATATTTCTGTTGTAACATTCATTACACTTTCTTTTCTTCTTGACTTGATTTAATGTTTTCTTTTCGTGGTTGGCTTTCTTGCTCCGTGTTATAGAGGCAGTATCAAGCCCTCACTGGCTTTGAGTTTTCCCTGCTGAAGGCCCACCCTATAGTTTCCTGTTACCTTCCATCTCTGTTATCCGGAGGTGCAGGTCCTGGGACTGTGCTTTGTTGCCTGCAGCATTGCAGCATCGCTGGGGTGGCCTGGTAATTAATACTCGCAGAGTGGTGCTTCTTTTATTGTTGCATTTCCTTTTACCTATCTCATTCCCATTCTACAAAATGCATGCCTTTGCCTCGGGGTAGTTTAGGCATGCTAATCAAGAATGTAGATGTAATGGGGAGTTCCCTGGTGGTGTAGTGGCTTGGGGCTTCGGCTCTGGCGCTGTCAACGCTGCGGCCTGGGTACGATTCCCAGCCAGGGAGCTACCCACATACCAAAAAAAAAAAAAAAAAAAAAAAAAAAAAAAAAAAAAAAAAAAAAAAAAAAAAAAAAAAAAAAAAAAAAAAAAAAAAAAAGAATGTAGATGTAAGGAAAGAGTCAACATTCAGATTTAGAGCTACAGAGTAAGGTTTTTGAGACTATGCTTAAATAAAAAGCTTTACCTAAAGAATACTTTAAGCTCCCAATAATACAACAAGGGCTAGTATCTGGTCAAATTGACTGTTAAGATCCCAATAAACCAGGGATGTAGAAAAGCCAGGATATGACATAAGGAAAATCCTTGTCATGAGGGAACGGAGAAAACTCTCTCAGGGAGGTGTGGAAGTTCCAGGGAGGCAGAGAGATAGGGACAGGAGTGAGGCGAGAAACTCATGTCCCCTCTGACGTGAATTCTCAAAAGGGATGCGTGAGTTAGAGGGAAAGCTGAGAGTAGGGGGCCTTTGTGTTCCATTCCCCATGTGAAACTCTGAGTAGGGTGATGTTGTCTATCATGTGGGGTGACCGGACCCTAGCACAGGGCTTCTGCAGCAGAGTAGAACTGTAGCCACAGCATGAAGAAGCCCAGAAAGATAAAACAGCATCTGTGTGACTGGGTTTCCATATGGTATGAAAGGGATACAGGCCCCATGGTGGGGAGTCACGGTGGTGAGCAGTGGGGTGACCCAGCAAGGGCTGGTGACGTCTAGATGCCACACTAAGGAATGTGGGTAGTAATATTGACATGATGGGAAGTCACTCAGCTATTTTTTAACAAAATAAAATGGCTGTATTTTGATCTGATTTTCCAAATTCTCCAACTTCAGTTTGCCACCAGATCTGGCATGACACACCTTCTCCCGGTCACCACATTTTCTACTTGGGACTATAGTTCTCTCCCCTGGGTTCCCCAAGTCTCTGAAATTAGCCTCAATTTCTCTTCGAGTACTTACAGTAATGCATTGTAATTGCATGTTTTCTTGTCTGTCTGCCCTGGACTGATCTCCCTAAAGGCAGAAGTTCTCATTTACCTCTGTAGAATTAGCATCTAACATAATGCCTGGCACACAGTTAACAGTCAATAAAGGTTTCTTGAAGAAAGCATAAAAGAAGGCACAAAGGCAGGTAGGCAGGCCCACCTGATCATAACTGCTCGCAAAATCAGAGCAGACTTTTGCTAGGGAGATGGACAAAAGGTCTTAGAATTCTTAATTTTTGATCTAGTCTATTCTGCTTTTTAATAGCATAAAATTAAACTTTATTAATACTAATTTTAAAAAACTATGATATAAAATTTATAGCTAAGTTTACAGCTACATAAATGCCCAAGAATAAATTATCTTCTAAAAAATGGTTACTTACAGTTATGTAATTCCAGGCATCTGCCTTATTTATTTTTAATGTTTTAATTTTATTTTTCAATAGAGTAGATATTTGATATTATTTTATATTAATTTCAGGTGTGCAACTTAGTGGTTAGACATTTTTATAATTTATTAAGTGATCCCCCCAATTAGTCTATTGAACAAAAACCCTGTTATTTCTTCTCATTGCAAAGAGGGCTTTTGAATTTTATTCATTTCTACTTGAACCCTTTTGCTGCGATGTTCAGATACAGCTGAATGAATGTTTCCATCCACCGACTGCGGTGTTCGAATTTACCCCATGAGCTCAAAAAAAACTTTATTTACAAGATTTTTAAATCTGTTTTTCTGTGGCTTGCACTATCAACAACAAAGATGTTTTGTATGCCATATTGTATAACATTTCATAATAAATTGTTTATGTCATCAATGCCATTAGATTCTAGTTTATCTATACTGAAATCTAATTGATACCACTTAGTATGTTTTAAGTATTTTTAGCTAAAATTCAATATAATGATAAATTTATTACCATATAACAAAAGTTTAAAATAAAAAATCATGTCATTTATATACAAAGCAATACTCTGGTTTCTCTTCAGAGCATATAAATCTTTTGCCTTTTATATACAAAGCAGCTCAAAGTATTAGGTGCATAAAATAATTAAAATATCAACTTTTTATTTTTTGTGGCTTTTGGACACATTTTGGAAAAAAAAAACTTGAAGTCAATTAACACAGTAAAAGGGTTATATTTTGCTGTCTTGAACTTCTCTCCATGGTTGGATTTAACTAAATCTGCTAAGAAAGACTTTTCCGCATACATTTAGAAGTTTCTCTGTTCACATGGCTTCTCTTTCCTACAATTCTGTGCTTTTTTTTTTTTATCTAGGCAAAATAGAAAATCAGAGAGATCATAACTGAATATCCAAAATATTTGGCCTACTTCCATCTTCCTTGCTAATCATATACCTTTTTATTTTCAATTAACCATCTCCATCTCCTTATCACAGATGCTAAATGTTACTTATGTACATTTCTTCATCTTTGCAACTTTTCCAGCTTCTTTTAAGGCAAAACTTCTATCCTTTGTTTCAGGGTGTGATGAAAACCATAGACCAGCTCACAAAAGCAACGTATATAGATCTACTCATAAGTACATGTCTAAACAAACAAGGCATGTAGATATAAAATACCGATTAATAGGATTTACTTTTTAAAGACACCTCCACAACCACCCTGAAAACAAATTATACTAGCAAACATGATATCTTGCAAACATGTCATATAAAAACTTGCTCATCTTGTTTCTTTCACCTGGAATTAGTATTTACCTACCAAGATTTATCAGAATTTTAACCATCCTCTAAAACTGAGTTGTAACAGAGCCTCTTGTTCAGTCAATCTGAGTTAGAATTAATCTTTATCTTCTGTTTGTGTTTATATCTGCCTCCTTGAATAGGTAGTATGTTTCTTTGTGAGTTAATTGGTTAAGACATGACAAAATTGGTGAAGATCAGATTTTGATGGTGCACAATGGTCCCGGTTAGGTGTCTAGGTTCTTGCCTCCTACACTGTAACTTGATATGACTAAAATTAATTCCTTAGTGATTTATAAAAGTATTTATATGAAGTAAGAAACCTTGTAAAGTCAAGTATGTCCCACTGAAAGAAATCCAAAAGTGAGTAATGGAAAAAAAGAAATAAAATATATACCTGAAGGAGCTTTATATAACACAGTGGAAATAAATTATTTCTCAAAGCCTAAGAAAGAAGAAATAAGCAAGCTAAATGTCTAATTACTTCCTATGTTCTAGTACATGTAAGAAATCACAGTGTGAAATGGATAGAGTAGGAATTGATTGGTATAAATTCCCATGGAAAGTCATTAGAAGGGAAAGGAATATGATTCTTCATACTCCATCAAATTTCTCCCTCCGTGTTTTCCCAGAGCCCCAGAGGTCTGCTAACTGCGTACTACCAAACCGGGCACTTAGACCAGAACTTATTTCCATTTTTGAGAAAGCACAGTAGTGAGAAAGGTCACTAAAATAATTGTGTTTCATAATTTGGATTTCAGTAACACTTCAGTTTTATTCTTTAAAATAGGTTTACATCCAACATCACAGAGCAAGAAAAATAGAACAGGATCAAGGGCAGGAGAGAAAACATTTCAAGGGCAGAAGTAAATGATAATATTTTTTAGGTAATCAAATTAAAGAACCTAGCTAATTTCTTGTCATCTTAACATTGATCAGTTATACTTTTTAGATAACTCACATTAGCTAAGAGCCAATTTCTGTTGCATTTCTATTCTAAATTTTAGTTCCTGCAGTTATAATGTGTGCTTAATAATGAAGTGTGACAAATAGGATATATGGGAGAAATCTTCAGGAAGAAACTAGATTTGCTGGGGAGATGGAGGTCAAACACCCAGAAGACATTAATATTCCATGTATTTGAAATATATTTTAAAAAGTATGAGGATGGGAAAGAAACAAAGCAAGGAAGGAAAGAAGGAAAGAAGAAAAGAGGAAGCAAGAAGAGATGGAGAGAGGAAGAGAGAGAGGAGTCAAGGTGGGAGGGAGGAAATGAAACTGAAAAATGATCTTCCTGGCAGTGAAGATTAAGCTTTTTTGGTATTTTTTTTCAGCATTAACCATGTTATTTCACTTTAAAGATTAATAAGAAGAAAAATGATAAGAAAATATAAAGCATTAAGAAACATAAAAGGCATTAGATGAAGAACTCTGAAACTAAGCAGAAGCTCTTTTTAAACTATGAAAAAATTTTAATTAGTATTTAAATAAGAAGCAAAAAAAGGTGCAGTTGTATTTTCATCTCTGTCCAAACCTGTCAGTACTATAATAACAAGCGTCGACACGTAGTGAGGGCCCATCATTAAGCCGCATTATTCCAGGGCTCTGCCTTTACAACACACGCACAGAGAGAGAATACAACAAATGATGTGGATTTTCCCAATCATTCACAGAGATTATTCCCTAACAATTTTTTTGTTTGTTTCCGAGACTGCAAAACTGTTGTGTCTAAATGAAAAAAAATATATATCTATAAATAAATAAATTAACTACTTAATGATTTATTCTTAAATAATTGGGGATAGCAACACCGTTTTGTGGACCCAATGTTGAAAAATAAAAGATAGATTTAAAGACGTTAACATAAAGAGTGTACACTGAAGTATACCAGAATATTTCACCCCAAAATACGCCTCCTTGACATATAGATTATGTTGAGCTAAAAGCCAAAGTAAACTCTGGAAAAGTTTTAAAAAGAAAATGTACATTTATAAGGAAGTCTCCTTCCTCTCTATCAGGAAGAAGGCAACTCTTAACTTCTAGCAGAGGAAAAGGCTCTGACTTAAATCTGCGTAACACTTAAAACTTGCCAAACAACTCTTGTTTACCATACTTTTCCTGATCACCTTCCTATAACTTATGTGCCTCACCCAGAAGCCCCAGATCCCCGGGCCTTGTCCTTTTGTTTAGCCTAAGATAGTATATAAACCAAATTATAACCACCCCTTTGGGTTTAGTCATCACTGGGTGCTCCCATGTGTACATGTGTGACTCACATGTTAATAAAAGTCTGTCTGTTTTTCTCTTGGTAATCTGTCTTTTACCAGACTAATGTATAGGGTCCAAGCCAGTGAATCAAAGATGAGTAGAAGAAAAAGATGTTTTTCCCTCCCCTACAAAGACAAAATGAGAAGTTGCGCAATAGTACAGACTTATATTTCATTCTAAAGTCCTAAATAGTTCTTACTATGAATGAATTCTAAATTTAATCTGATCCATAAGATTACACCCTCTCTAGCACTAATTTAAAAGACTTCAGAAATATAAAATGTAGTTCCTCGTCTGTAAAAATCACTTATGTCACAGTTAGCCTTATAGACTTTGTAGTAAACCCTGATACAGTCCATATTAAATGTTAGTGCAGTTTAACTACAGATAGTTGGAAGTCACAGCAGAGGCAAAAATAAATAATAGCACAGTAAAAAAATAAAAATAAAAAAATCAGAGTTATTTCCACCTAAGCACAAATCTGACAAGAAGGTAAATTAAAACAAATCACAAACCATGAAATAATTACAAATTTAACAAGTTGAACATTTAACTTCTATTTATGGAGGGTATTTTTATTATATTTTCCTGCCAATTTCCTTTTGTGCAGCTGTCTTTCCTTTGTTTATATGATTTTAATGTATTTCCCAGAAAAGTTCATTGCGACATTAAAAAGTAGAATACAACATACTCATTCTAAATGAAACGTTACTTTTCATCTTTCCCTCCAGTCCTTTGAAATTCCAGATTTTGGGTAAACAGTGTCATTATACAACTTAGTTACATTATTTTTGGAAATATTTTTACTGTGTTTGTTAAGCAACAGCACAGAAATTCTTTCTATTTTTGTCTCCAAGTTTTTGCAGTGTTGTTGATTCTGCCAGCCAGTTTGTGAGGATACTTGTAGTTCAGCAAACACATTTTCATTTTCCAAACCATCAACTGTATGTGAATTGGTAGGGAGCACAGTATAGTAGAAAGAGCACAGATTTAGGAGTGACACAGACTTAGGTTGAAACTTCATATTACAATGCCTTTTGGAGTCTTATTTCCTTCATTTTGAACTGGAAATGTATTGCCTTCCTTGAAGTTTTATTGTAAGGTTTAAATAACATACATAAAGTTTCTGATGTATACAGGGTAAACAGTAAATAGTACCTGTTATTATAGTAAATTCTAACACAAGTTCTATTCTGCTAATCTTCCAACCAAAACAAAACACATTCAGATATATTTACATAATCCTACATAATATTCTGTGTGGGTCAATGTTATTAAATACTGCAAAAGCATGTATTTATGTTGGCAAAACAAATCTAAGTTTATTACATTTAAAAATAGTGTTTATTATATTTTAATAATAATCTAATGATCTAAAATAAATCTAAGTTTATTACATTTAGAAATATTGGGCTTTAGAGATAAAATCCTCATCCTAAATATCCTGTAACTATGTAATAAATAACCTACATATAATGAACACTAAAATAATTAGTTTCAAAAATAGGAAATATTTCCAGACCTGAAAGCCACGGACGGAACTACTTGTTAAATGTTGGATGGTGGTTCTTTTGACCACTAAATGGGAGAGCAAATATTTTCACATCCAATATTTCAGAGTTGTGTAAATCAATAATTGGAAGATAACTAGATTAATAATGTCTGGACAACAGGACAAATATAAAACTATGGTAATCATAGACACTTAGTGTTTGTAAAGGATCGTAAAAAGAAAACAAAAATGCAGATTATCTCAATGGATCTTACAGCTTTCCCCTAAATGGCAATAAAACAAACTATTTTCCACACGTTACAGAAGAGTTGTCAAAGGTAAAGCTAAAGGCTAAGTAAAGCATAAAAACAGATTTTGTTTAGTGTTGACTACTGCAGTAGGGAACAGTTCAGTATAAACCAAACTCTATTTGTATTTGCACAGAGGTGCGTGAGGGGAGCGGAAGTGTGCAGAGGCCCTAGCAGAGTCAGGGAAATAAAAAAGCACAAAAAGCTGGGTAGGAGGTCAATGTCAATGCCATTAAGCCATCTGTGCCTGCTAACTAGCATTTATTGAAGTTAGACCCCTACCCTGGAGACAGGGGCCCTATCCTTCCTGATGACTGCATTTCAAAGGAATGGCTTTCAAGTCCTTGAAAAAGACTCTCCTTGGTTGTAGGAGATACATATACATCTCCAAGGGACAGAGGAAGAATTTACAATAGTAGGTTTGTTTGTTTTTCTTAATAAGTGCTCTAAGACAGGGAGGTCTGGGGCCTATCCTCAGGTGTGAGCTGAAACAGTGGTAAATTGTTTGGGCAGCCTTGAGCTTTTCCACACAGGAACTCAAGGGGGCTGGGACATCTCAGGGGACACAACCTTCAGCTGCTAGAAGCCATGTTACAGTTTGTTCAAGGAGAGAATCTTTGTTTAGGTTCTAACTATGACAAGGTTAGGACAGACCAATTAGGTCTATGGTCTGGTTTTAGATCATATGTTCAGCTGTGTCAAAGTGGTGCACCATTCTTGTTAGCAAGCTGGCCAACAAACCCAGACCATAGTATACAGAAGGGAATAAGCAAGAACAAGATGGCTGTAACCACCACAAAACAAAAAACCCTTGAGCGGTCCCTAGAAAAAAAGTAAAACAAAAACTACTCTGTCATTTGTTTATGAAATACTTGTAAATGTTTTTTTGTGTGTAAATTATTCCGTTGCTCTGTAGACCATGCAGAGAGGTACATGAATCATAACTCTTGCACTTAAAAGTCTAACATCCAAGAATGTTTACAAATAGCTATAATTTGAAATGGTATATAATATGCAAGATGTGACTACAGGCACGAATCCACCACTAGATAAGCTGATCTCATCTACCAACTGGAATGTCAGCTACACCTAGAGGTATTCCAGCCAGAGGTGAGGAAGCTGGGCTTTCATAAACTCTTATTATACACAACGGACACTGTTTAACAGTGGTCAGGGCGCCCAGGAATAAAACTTCCAGGCACTTCTGCTCTCTGCATCTGCAGGCAAATGAGTTCCAGGGGTCCCAGGGAAGTTTTCTGAATAGGAGCCACAGGCCACTGAAAACACATCTCAGGTCATGCTTCCACCCCTCGGGGAAAACATGAATGGAGATCCAAGAAATCTGGGTAGAATAGCCTCAGTGCCCACTAAATTCAGGATATTTATTAAAAAGATTGACCAGGAACAGTGGTGATTAAGATGATAAATGCTCATCAATTAGTAACTTCTTTTTTTATTTTGAAGCATTAAATTCTAGCCCTCACCCCACACAGAGAAGAATATATAAGAATATATTCTATATGTATGTATATGCATAGAAAAAAGTAATTTTTTCTATATGTGTATATATATATATATATACACACACACACATACATACACATAGATCTACTTTTTTTCTTTTTAATGATTGGAAAGTATTCTATAACATGTTTTGACTTATTTATCCATTCACCCACTGATAAACATTTTTATTTATCATTTTAATTACCTCCTTTAACTATGTTCAGTAAATATCTTTTATATGTGTATTAGAAAACATCTCCACATAAGTGCACAGAAAATATTGCTAATAATGAGACTGCTAGATGAAAGGAAATGAACATTTCTATTTTTGTAGCTATTGCCAAATTCACCAGAAATACAAAGTCTAGAAGAAGCAATGCTCTTTTTTAAGTAGTTAAAATATTGTTAGGTTAGTGAATTATATGCTTATGATTTTGTAATAAAAGATTTTGTACAGATTACCAGCTCATAAAAAGGGCATTACTTCTGCCAGACCCTGCATTGTACCACTTTAGACTTCCATCACCCATGTGTAAGAATACCTGTTCACCAACACCCTCGCCAAGATTATCAGTTAAATAGATCATCAATCTTGGTAAATTTTGCCTATCTGAAAGTAAAAAAGAAAGATAAGTTGTTTTAATCTACACTTATTAATACAGTGATTGAACATTTTTCTGTATGTGTATTAGCCATTTGCATATCTTTTCATTTAAAATGCTTCATCATATTCCTTGATCATTTTCTGTTAGTTTTCAATGACTCACTGATTTGGTGCCTCTTTCTAGACCTTTTATTTTGCTCAACTCTTTGGTCTTCTCCAGAAATAAGCTATTTTAACCTCCATAATTCCATAATACATTTCAATTTCTGGCAGGGTTAGTAGCTATTCATTACTTTCCTATTTCAAAATTTGTCTGCATATTTTCATCTGTTTATATTTCTAGAGAACAAATATAGCATCATTTAAAAAATTTATCTGTACACTCTTGTTTCCATGTTATATTTTTTAGCAATAGGTTCATTTGTGAATAATTAACATATTTAAGACTGCTTTTCTTTTGAAGAGCATGATAGCTTTCCTCTGACTAAAGTACTTTTCAATTTTACAACTCTCAGTAGAGTTTTGAAGTTTAATTCATCGCCATGCCCACATCTTGTTAAATGTGTACCAATGCGTAGTCATTTGATTTGCCTTTCGGAATGAGATATTTTCTTTCATAAAATTCCTCACTGATGTTTATTTGCATTAAGAAAAGTTAATAATTTGACATATTTAATAATACACTATCTTACTGAATTCTCTGACTGTTTCAGTTTTAGTTTTACTTCCCACAAATATAATTTTTCCTCTTCTTTCTCTGTGAATGTTTCACGTTGAGTCTCATATTTAGGAATGCTTTTTAAATTTCATTTGTAAGTGCTTTTCTCTTGATTGTTAATGTCTCAGAGTATAAACAGTAACACTTTCTCTTACTTTTGGTGACTTCTATAAAGTTTTTCTTTTGCCATGCCAGCTAAGAAAAAACATGACCCAACACTTCTCGTCTCATATGTACGACCTCAGAAATATAGAACCGTAATAACCACATTATTCGTCCCATTAATACTGCATCTCAATCATAATTTACTTGCAGTAATAACAAGTATTTGTGTTCTTATTAAAAGATAAGACATACTTGTCCAATCCTACTGTCGACCTTGAAAAGAACTATACCTGCCGAAAAGACAACCAGGGATTGGGGTGGTGCTTTCTGCCTGTGAGCGACCCCCATCCCCGCCCTCCTGGGGTAGAGCACTTTGGTTTTTCTCTAGAGGCTGCGTTTGCCTGGTTTGTAAACTGTTTACCTGAATAAAGTCTCTCCTTTTACATAGGTCAGATCAGGGACTCCAGCTGGCACTGGATTGGTGGCAGCATTCTTTTGTTGACACTATCAGTTGACCTTTTGGGTTTTCTGTTATTAACATATCCAACAGTCAAAGTTTATACGAATCCTTGTGCATTTTAAGCAGAGTGCTGTATTGTAGAGATTCATAAAGTAGCTAATGAATGATCGTAGCAGCATATAGTTAGTTGATAAAAGATTTGTTAAAAAGGTCTGCAAGAAAACTAAGAGGCAATGGAAATAGAAGCTGCCAGTCATCGCCTGCTGTGCTGTCTTTTCGTTAACGAGTTCTCACTCCCTCAATTGTGCAAATGGCTCTGTTGTCAGAAAGATCTCACTTCTTCTGTTTTTTTTCCTGTTATCTATTTCTTCAACTAATTTTTATCAAGAATCTAGTAGATGCCAACCACTATTGGAACAATACCGATAAAAACAAATAAAGCCTTCTTTCAAGTTACTCAATGTAATGAGGAAAAGAGACAAGGGAATACAATTTTAAAATATGGTGTAATAAAAACTAAACACGATACTATGACAGCAGTTGGCTGAGGAGGAAAGAACAAGGAAGACAGAATTACAAAAATCTTTCCAGGGAATGTACATTGGTATAGCCACTATGGAAAACAGCATAGAATTTCCTCAAAAAATTAAAAAGAAACTACCCTAAGAACAAGCATACCACTTCAGATGTACATCTGAAAGAGAAGAAATCACTATCTCAAAGAGGTATCTGTACTCCCATGTTCATTACAGCTTTTTTTTAAACAGCAAAACATAGAAACAACCTAACTATTTGCCTATGGATGAATGAATAAAGAAAATATGGTATATATGTACAATTGAGTATTGGCCATAAAATGAAGGAGAAATACTGTATGATCTCACTTATATGTGGAATTTAAAAATACAGGACTCATAGAAATAGAATAGAATAATGGTTACTAAAGGCTGGGAGTGAGAGAATTAGGGAGATGGTCAAAGGGTATAAGCTTCCAGTTTAAGATGAATAAGTTCTGGAATTCTAATGCACAGCATGGTGACTATAGTTAACAATACTGTATTGTATACTTGAAAGTTCCTAAGGGAGTAAATCTTAAAAGTTCTACACACACACACACACACACACACACACACCACACACACACCACACACATACAAGTACTAACTATATAATGTGATGCATGTGTTGAGTGACCTTATTGTAGTAAATGTATCAAGATATAAGTGTATCAAATCATCATATCGTACACCTTGAACTTATACGCTATTATCTGTCAATTCATATTCAATAAAGCTGGGGGGAGGAGGCAAAAGAAAGAAAAACCTCTGTAGGGGAGGTCATACTTAAGAATTATCAGGAGCTATCCTGCAAACAGAACAAAGAAAGAAAAGAAAAAAGCATCTCTACAGGCAGAAGAAGAGAAAAGGTCCAGGAAATAAGGGGCAACAGAATCGTGAGTAGCTGGACATAGTACAAGCAGAAGATGTTAAGATATGGGGCTGAACAGAGATATCATCAAATTTTCATTTTATAAGATTACTTTTTTGCCAATTAAAAGCCAAATAAATGCGAACCATATTTAACTATCAAGTGTAAACTCCCAAAATCTACTGAGGAAGTAGATTCAGATACTACATATTGGTTTCTTAATTTTGCAGGACATTTGTAATGTGGATGTTCGCTGCACTTCTGCGAGAAATTGATTATGGAGGCCATGGATTTCTTTTTCATGGACTTGCCATTTTGTAAAATATGCATATATGCAAACTGGGATTACTTAAGACAGAGAAAAGTGTTGAGCACAATTATCCACCCTAGTTTGAATATTGGTCCCTAGAGTTTCATTTGTTTTCTGTCTTCAAAATGATAATATATGATTCACTTATTTTGCAATTCTGTGCCCTGGGCACTTACTTATTCCTTATTCTTTCAGTGCTCCCATTCAAACCAGCTGAGCCCAAACATCTGACAAGGGAGCCGTTGCCATCCTTCAGGCAAAGCAGATCCTGATCACAAGCTTTCCAGGCAGTGACCTTTTCCTTGCAAGCCACACCCAGAGTATACGATGACTCAGTGCGGGAGCAGCCCAAACTCAACTAGTATGACAACGAAAGAACTCGACACAGTTAGCAAGGGTAGCAGAAAATGTGGCAGAAATGGATATTTTTAAGGTGTTGAAATCAACAGCACCTATTTAATCCACCCCATGCATTTGGTGAGTTCCACAAGCAGACAGAACAGGTTAGGGAAGCCTGGTATCGGGGATACAGCAGCGGCTGCAAACACTCCTTTTCACATTGCCTTGGTGCCTGTTTGCTGCAAGTGGTGACTAGCTGTGAGGCATTCCTAGAAATATTTGCCACCAGATACCTGAAGTACGAAGCTGAGTCAGAGTCAGAGCCTAAGACACTGAGCTAATGGTTGTCAATAGTCCTGACTTGCTTAAAATGTTCAAGCAATTTATTTAGGTCAACGAGGCCACGTGGTGGTAGAATCTCTGCTTTAAAGACTGATTCCTGAATCAATGAGCAGAAAATTCACACACAAAAGAATGAAAATTATAAATAGTTTGATAAATGTGCATCCTCACGGACAATTAAAGGGTACAAATCTGAACCAATTGAATGGGCTATTTTAGTCCATATTAAGTAGATTCTTTTTTTTTTTTTTTTCATGTGGGTGGTTCCCTGGCTGGAAATCAAACCCAGGCCACAGCGTTGACAGTGCCGAAGCCTTAGCCACTACACCACCAGGGAACTCCCCTAAGTAGATTCTTTTATTCTCTCCACAAGGGCAGATGTTTTTTGGTTGCTTTTGTTCACTGATGTATCCCAAATTCCTGGAAGATGGCCTGGCATAAATATTTGGTGAATGATTGCAAAAATGGCAATACTCGAATATTAACCATCATGTAGGGAAGCCAGAACACGCAAACATTGCTTGAAGCATAGTAAACTGAAGCAATTCTTTTCAAAATTCTATCAAAAGAAATTAAAATTTCTTCACTGCGATCTAGTAACCCTTGTCCTGGAAAATTATTTTAAGGAAGCAAAAGAGTTTTATGCACAAAGCTGTTAATATTAGCAGTACCCATTAGAGCAAAATCTCATGAAAAATGTTTATGTTTGACTCCCTGAGAGTGTTCAGATAAATTGTGGGTCATCAATGAGATAAAATATTGCACAGATGGAAAAAATGATTACAAACTCTATAGAATAAGGAAATACGCATTTTGGTTATAATTGTGTGTAATATTTATGCCTATGGATAAATGATGAAAATGAATGTGAAAATGAAAATTTTAGTTTGGATACTTTAGTTTATTGATAGAATTGCTTTTATTTTAAAAATAAAATAGTCTTTAATTATCTTAGATTATTTTTAGAGATGAATGAGAAGTTGATATCCTTCTGATTCTAATTTTGAGGTATCATATTCATAATTATCAGGCTCCATCTCTCATGTAACTGGTGAGGGGGTGAGGGAAAAGGTGGGGTGGATTTCTTCCAGGAAGAATCTGGATGATGGCATTGCTATGAAGGAACCATGTGCACATAGTGCATGGCAGGACACTACAAATGAAAGAACGGCTGAAAGCATAGGAAGAAAAAATGGTATCCTCTTACCTGCCACATAGGAGTCGAAAGGAGTGCTGAGTTCTGACTGGATTATGTCCACGTTCCTCTTTTATGCCACAACACATACCCTAACCACAGTATCCTCCCAACTGCGCAAACGAAAATGGTATCAGTAACTGGCTAATAGGACGGTGTGCACATCTCACTGTCTCTTTCTCTGATTTGCTGCCAGTGAGTCAACTTAGACAAATACGGAGGTCTTCACAAGAGCCCAGAAGAGAGTGTGACCTTGCTGTATTGCTCCTGATTGTGTCAACAGTGCTCACTAGGATATGGGCCTCACACTTGAGACGTTATAGAATCTAATTTGATAGTATGTACACAGCTGGCTTTTCAGGTGATGGCATCTTGAGCAAAGTATTTTCAGAGTGTTAAGACCATCTTTACTGACCAAATGAGGTATCAAAAGAGGTAAGTTAAGGAAAACCAGAAACCACAAGAGTTCCACAATAAAAAATTTTTCGTGAAGGTCAGAGATGAGAATTAAAATTTCTGTATTACAGAATAATACACGCATTTTATCATAAGCTTATATATGGAAATGCCAGTCTCTTTCAGAGCTTTTAGGGTATATAGGGGAAAATTGTCACTGAATACAATAGATGACTTAGTAATCAGTCCGGAAGCTATTTTCAATCAATATTAATATGATGATCAATCAATATGATGATCCAAGATTGCATATGGCCAGTCATGAAGGGTCTTAATGTTTTTTAAAAATTAGTGCCTTTTATTTTAGAGGCAATAAAGTTAGGGAAAGTGTCTTAAGTAACACAATTTTATTTATGAAATCTCTGAACAACCTTCCATAAAATATAATGCTACTTAAATGAGAAAATTATTTAAAGTGGCAGACTTAGATAGTAAGGGGGCAGCGTGGATACTGGCTGCAAACTGAGGCTTAATATTTTGCAACCAAGAAAAAAATAGAAAATGTCACATGTCTGCTTGTCTCAAATTGCCTGTACTGTATTAAATGAGAGCATTTTAGTTCTCTGGAGAGTACTTCCTCTCTTGTTAATCCATGAAAGAACTGAGCTTTAATTGGGAACTCATTCTTAAGTCTCTTGGGATTTTTGAGCATTCTAATTTTGACATTTGCAGGATAGAAAGTTCCAGCAACTATCAGCTAATGAACCATGACTCACCCAGGCTTACAGCACTAGCTTTGTGGTTCTACGCATGTGCTGAAAATAAAAAATTAAAAAAACTGAAGCTGACCTAGTAGTAGCCACAACCTCTGATCCAGGTTTATTCTGAGCATTATTAGGGACGCCCCTGGATTAGGCCCCAAGGCTGGGGAGCATTCCCACTGTGTGCCAGTCTTCCTTTAAATAACTTACAGTTAAGTAGCAGATTAATAAAAAAGAAAAAGTACTATTACATCATTCTTATTCATTAATAATATATGAATGTGACAAATACAAAACATTGGAATAATAAAGACTTTATCATCTTATTGCTAATCTTCCTTTGCATCCAGCTTTCAACTAGGACTGTATGTGCACCTTCTTGTCACTTCAATATGTTAAGCTTTGAAAGGGCCTAATTACTGTGGGGTTTTAAAATGAGACTAAAGACATAAATGTTCTCTCTCTGACTCTAATATCCATGTTTTTCTTTAATTTGCCAACAAGGACAGCGAAGTAAAAGTGAGTTTTTCCATACCATGTATGTTTATTCCCATTTAAATGACTGTGTGTTATTCATCTCTCCCTTTCTATTTTCCTGGATTGCAACAAAGTGATTAATTTCTCTGTATCACAATGTCCTTTCAAAACAAAGATAATCATAAAACTATGTATTGCACTGCACCAACCATTTTAAGTATCAATGAAGAAACACATGCGAATTCTTGAAAACAAATCCCAGAATTTCTCACTCAAGATAAGATACCACATTCTTCTTATGAAAATACCCCCAACTCTTATTAGCTGCACACTTGTATAATAGTTAAGATGCTCTTGGTTGCAGCAAATAAAAACAAAAATTCAGGCCTAATCAATCTGGTTAACATTAATTTATGCAATTTATGTCCTTCTGATGGCCCAGAAGGACAAACTTTTGGCATGATTTGTTCTAGTTTTACACTCTATTTCCTTTTCATTGATTCTCTAGGCTCTGTACTCTCCCTGTGTCAGCGCCAATCTAGTGCCCCTTCCTACATGGAAGAATACAGCACCCTTAGATATATTCTACCTTGTTTGTATTCGGGGTGAGAGAGGGCATCTCTTCTGTCAGTCATCAGAAAAAAGTTACAAGTTCAATTCCAATTGGTTCCTTCTTTATGACACGCTCACTTCTAATCCAATCCCTGGGAACCATGTGTGGACTAGTTTCTGTGTAGATTAGTTAGTCAAATAAAAAAAGGAACACTGGGAGTTCCCTGGTAGTGTAGTGGCTTAAGGCTTTGGTGCTGGCCCGGGTTCAATTCCCAGCCAGGGAACTACCCACATACCAATCAATCAATCAATCAATCAATAAATAAATAGAAGGGAATGCTCTGGCAAAGAGATATGAAATTGCTCTGATTGCCTTAGAACAATCAGGGATCACCCCTGGAGTTGGAGAGAGGGTTATAGAACTCAAATCACATTGCACCTACATAAGAAAAGGACAGGATGACAAATACAATTTCCACTATAATTCTGTCACAGCCATCATTCCATAGAAGTCACCCGAGGAAAAGGAGTGTTTAAATATAAAACCTGCTATAGCCATGAGGTATTCTACTAATATTAACAGATCAGAGATTAAATAACAATGTCACCCATGTTCTTGCAACACTGTCCTATTAAAAAAAAAAAAAAAGAACTCAAATTCTATTAAATGAAAGCTATTAACTGAAATACACCAATGTATTTCCTATCATTCCTCTCATGTCAGATATTCAAAGTGAGATCTCATATATCACAATAAATGGCTTAGATAAATTCCAACAAATTCTGAAATACTTCGTTTTTGGTGAGCATACTTTCACTAATTGGGAAGAGGCTAGTTGAAGCTATAAATCCCTCCACACTCTCCAACAGCCTTTCTAAAGTCACCTCAAATAAACATAAAATGTAAGTAAAAGCAATGTACTTTTTTGTTAAACATAGCTCTAACATATATTCTTTTGTCCTCTGCCTTTGAAAGAGAGCAATGCCCTCGACTCCTGTTACATAAAAAGTCTGAAATTATACAAAGTTATCAACGCCTCTCTCATGTCTCCTTAAGAAGCACATTCTTGCTCCCAATTTCATCACATTATTAAAGGAAAAATACAAAGCGTAGAACCCTACCTCAGTGAATGGCTGCACCTGGATTTTGACTTGCCATCAGGTGATCGGCATGAATCAGAATCGCTGACCAGTCCATCCCTGTGAGAAACCCGAGTGCCAGGGCATGGAAAAGGAGGTTTTACGTGGCATGATGGCAGTCTCCTCCCTGCAGTTACAGAAGAGGTGGGGGGAAGATTAAGACCAACTCAAAGTATGTGTTGTAGCCATAGAGGGTCTCTTCTGTATAAATCAAAGTAAAATTTGCCGAAGTCCATTGAGTTGGCTTCAATAAAATGCCCTTTCTGCATCATCATTTGAATAAAAAGATTTCTGGTAGGTTTTTTTTTTCAATAGAAAAATACTTCAGTCAATGCTCCTCTTAGGTAACAAAGTGATATTACTTAGTTTTATGTTAAATAATTCTAATTTAATCAACATGAAAATTGTGATATCTGCACTGACAATTAGAGTACCAAATTCCCTATGAGGGCTCCAGTTTTATCAGATACTGATGCTAAAGATCGCACCAAACTCTGGAATGCTCCATTCAAAATCAGTCTTCCATGGTAATGTAATTTGGTTTTGGAATACATGGCAAACACCATGGTACAATGGGTCAAACTAAGTTTCAATTTTTGTTTTGGAAAGACTCAAGAGAGGATCAGGAGGAATCTCTTAATAATGTCTTATTTTTGTGGGCACATTTAAGTTTATTTTTAAAAATCAATAGAAACCCTTCTTGGAAAAATTTAGTTCAACAAGTTCACTTTATCTTAAAAATATATGCAGTAACTGGAAGACTTTTTAATCTGCATGGGCCACATGTATATCATAAATAAGACCAAATCGAGTTTAAATGAATTTAATGTCTATATTTAGCTTAAAATTGAAGCTGACTAATAAAACCCATTAATGTAACATGGCTGTTTGATTCATATTGAACTAATGAGAAACAGGCAGTAACAGATTTTGTTAATCCCAGGTCCCTATAAAGTAGTCAAATGTCTGTTTTAAATAATCTCCACAGAATTAAAATTAATTTTTCTTATACTTAGACAAAATATACTTCTCGTCTAGACTCTGAATACTTCATAGCAGTTGGAGATGCTAAATTGCAACCAATAATGTCTTTTTCCCTTAACTTCCTTTAACACAATTCTGCTCGTGAAATCTAACGATTTCTGGAAAAAACAAAACTTCATAGAATTTGTTTTTCTTACCTCAGGCTCTGTACCTTTACTGGAATTTCTTGGTTTTTCTTGGTTTTTGTTTGTTTATATTTCCCTTTTCCACTCACACTGAACTCATACAATGAGCCTGCTGGTATTCCGCCCCCCAAATCTACTGGTTTCAGAGTCCATGACTGCCATGTTTTCATTTTCCACAGTGGTCAATTACCACACTTACCCAGGGGTTGGAGTCAGGCAGAAGTGAAACTATCCAGTCAGAACCTGAAGTCACAAGGTAGAACCACCCGGAAGTGCCCCTGCTCTTTCCCCAGAATTCTCTGAGGTCCTATTAAAGAAAGCACCAACTCAGGTAATGCAGAATGCATTAGCAAGTCTGCTGATACGTTGGTTACTTCCATTACTACATTGATGAATTCCAAAGTATAGACTTCATTCCCACATACGCCTTTTATCTTCACTGTCTTCGATAACAATTAAAAACTGTAAGCCAAAAATGTGCGTGAACAAAGATATTCATAGAAGCTGTTTCTAATAGAAAAAAATGTAAAAAGAACTTGCTTTTTAACAAAAATATTTAAAGAATATAATTATTATAGAATATGTACTACATAGTCTATATATATAACATAATATATACAGTATAAATTATATTATTAAAATATATAGGATGTTTATTTAATCAGTTTTAAAATAATTAAAAAATTTATTTTCACTAAGATTACAACAGTGTGTGAGCACACGCGCCTGTGTGTGTATAAAAGCAACCTGAAGGTAATAAACAAAATAATAATTGGTTACTTCCTGGGATTATAGGTGATTTTTCCCCTCACTTTTAAGCAAAGAAATAGAAAAAGTGCAATTGACTTTATGTATTTGCAGATCAGATATAAACAAACAGTAATTTCACTTAAGAGGAATAACAACTCACAAAAGTTTTCAATAAGTCGAATGCATCTTTCTTACTTGCTTCAGGTAAGCAACCGGGGTCAGGCTTGACACAAGCACCTTGTTGTATTTAGTTTTACATTCCCTGATCCTGTAATCCTGCCCTCCTACTTCAGGGAACCATGATCTTGAGGATTCCAAAGCCTGGGTAGTTACTTTTCATCTGTTCTTCAGTAAGTTTTTTTTTTTAATTAAATTTATTGGGGTGACATTGGTTAATAAAGTTATATAGTTTTCAAGTAGACAATTCTAAAAATTGTCATCTATATATTGCACTGTGTGTTCACCACCCAAAGTCAAATCGTCTGTCACTATATATTTGCCCCCACCTTACCCTGTTCTATTACCTCCTTACCATGTGACCCGGCAATCCCTCTTCTGGGTATCTATTCAAAAATTTGGAAAACTTTAGCGCACAAAGATATATACCTGATGTTCATTGCAGCATTGTCCACAGGGGCCAAGACAGAGTATCCCTTGATAGATGACTGGATAAAGAAGCTGTGGTACATATACACAATGGAATATTACTCAGCTGTGAGAAAAAATGAAATAGGGCCATTAGCAAGAACATGGATGGACCTGGAGATCATCGTGTTAAATGAAATAAGCCAGACAGAAAAAAAACAAGAACCATGTGACTTTACTCATATGTGGGATATAAAACTGAAGGCAACAAAGGAATAAGAACTCATGGACACAGTCAATAGATTAGAGGTTATCTGAGGGTAAGGGGGGAGGGGGCTAAGGGAGGAGGGAGCAGGGCAAATATATGGTGATGGAAAGAGAACTGACTCTGGGTGGATAACACATAATACAACACATAGACGATGCACTGTAGAATTGTACACCTGGAACCTATGCAATTTTACTAACCAATGTCACCCATATAAATTTAATAAAAAATAATTTTAATAATAAATTTTAATAATTTCTTTTAAATGGGATGGAAAACATTCTGTCCTATTATATCAGTCTGTTTGAGCTGCTGTAACAGAATACTATACACTGGGTTACATAAGCCACAGAATTTATTCTCTCACAGTTCTGGAGGTTAGGAAGTCCGAGATCAGAGGACCAGCATGGTTGGATTCTGGTGAGAGCTCTTCTCTGGGCTGACAGACAGCTGCCTTATCACTGTGTTTTCACTGAGAGAGCAAATTCTCTGGTGTCTGTGCCTAAAAATGCACTAATCTCATCAGGAAGGCCTCACTCTCATGATATCATTTACTTACCTCCCAAAGACCCCCTCTCTAAATACCATCACACTGGAAGTTAGGGCTTCAAACACAGTCCTCCTGAAATTCATGAGACATCTACATAAATAGGGTAACATTAATATTAATAGAAACAGAGAATCTTCAAACATTAAAAAATAAAGAGAAAACAATATAGCTCATATTCAACTGATATGCTATGACATTCTTTATGTTAATGGCATAAATGACAATACTTTCATTATTAAATTTCAGATATGTTATGATTAATGTTTTACCTATCAGAAAGTTATGAGACGTTTGTGCCATGCATGGCATACAATTTTACTATATATGTACAACATATTTTTGTTCTTACTCTCAGCTGAGTATCCATAGCAGAGAATAAAGTATTTTAAGAATCCATATTATCTAAAGTTTCAGCATCTATGTGGAACTTACTAATAAGATGTAAAAAAAATAAATCCCTTAATTCATTGTTATCTCAAGTTTATGTACAAAGAAGCTTGAAAATGGAGACACAGCAGAGCATGAATTTCTTTAGAGAAAAAGTTTTCAGTATGAGAAAACCACATAGATACTTCTGTTCCCACCAGCAAGCCCCAAACCCCATGCCAAGTGAGAAGGTTGAATTGGGGATGACCTGGTGACCCCAGGAAATTGAGGAATGCAGGGTCTGGTACCTGACTCATGCTTGGAATCTGGAGGCAAGAATCTCACTAGAACAACCTGTGGCAAAGAGCAAAGAAGGTGCTGTGGGCATGGCTGCTCTTCCAGGGCCGCAGGCCATGTTTTCCATAGACAGATGAGTGCTGTGTGGAAGAATTTGAGTTTGTGTCACCGTGAAAAGGAGGTATCATCAATACCACTGTCTAAATTAAGTGACCCAATACATGGAGTCAGTGTGGGGTGCCGGCCAGCGGCCAAGGAGTGAGGCCAGCATCAAAAGGGGCCAGCTGAAATATATTAATGCAATGCCCACCTCAGGAAACGGCTGATGGGGCTTCCTGATAGGGGCATTTCAGAGAACCCACAGATTGTTTATGGGACAAATAACCAGCATTTGGAGTCTGCCCTGCCAGAGGGTTCCCTTTTGGGCCCTTAACACTCCTCCATTACTCACTCCCCACCCAACCCAGGAAGAGTCAGAGGTTCCATATGAATGGAGGGGAAGAAGTAAAATAAAAGGGTGGTGAAATAGTACAAAAATCAATAGTACCTTCCTTTCTACTGCAGGATTTTCTGCAGCAGTGTGGAGTTGGGGAAGGAGAGAAGATTTAAATCTGATGAGAGATTGATGATTTTATATTGGGCTGGCTTGCACTTTCTACTCGCTGAAAAATGACACCACACATTGCTGAGAATTGGCTGGAAAAGCTGTGGAATCTTCATCCAATTATAGAAGAGAACAATTTGACAGATTAAGTCAGAAGGAGCATTTAGGGAGAAGAAAAAGTTGCTTTATGTTTGTGCCTGTTTAAATTCTGCTCATGTTATCTACCGCTTACCTATGCATTGTCAACAACAAGACATTTCAAGTTATGGAAATGACTTTTAAAAAAAGGAAAAGAAGCTTATGCTACAACACTTTAGACAGTTAATGTCAGAAGCATGTTTTTGTTCAGAAACAACAGAAAACGTCATCAAGGAAGACATGCGTTTTGAAAGAATGCTGTACTCTGCTTTCAGAAATATTTGTTTATAATACCACAGTTCTTATTCATTTATACCTGTATAAATGTGATGGAAAATGAAGCTCATCCACGAAGGAGCTAAGTCACAGAAACAAACCACACTGTATTCACATAAAATGAACTGTGTACGTCTGCATCTGATTGAAACAGCCCAGGGGGAGTTTACTTTGGATGACTGAATAGACCTGCCACCGTTTTTATTTTCATCTGTAGTTTGAACAGTACATAGATTATTTAAGTGCAGTAAAATTCATTAGTCCAGGGGTACAAATGCTGATTTTAAAAGAATGGGAACGTATTTTTCCGGTACTCCAAGGAAGGCTGAGAAAGAGGGAGGCCGTGAAACCAAGGGCTCTCGTTGGAAAAAGTTAGCAAACTAAGACTGTTGAAAACAACAAAGTGAGGGAGCGTACGTCTCTGAAGGGCAGGCTGTTGTCACTTTGTAATTCAAGACTAAAGCCTCTGATGGCTTCATAGAAGAAGAATGGGTCTGTATTTGACAGTGGGCCATGAAATGGACACAATAATGTGAAACAGACACATGAAAGGCACATTGCTAATGTGGTAGTAATAGTAGTGGTGGTGGTGGGACTATTAGTAATAAACATTATTGAACAATGTAATAAAGACCTTATAAACACCTTATAAACATCCTCACCACAATCCTATTAGATAGATATAATTATCTCCATTTGGCACATTAAGAAACTGAGTCTTAGGCAATGTGACTGAATTAAATTTTTCAACAGCTCATGGCTATAAGGGGTGGAACATGGATTTTGGCCTGTTTTTTTTTTTTTTTTTTTGTCTTCAAATTCATATTCTACATATTTCACCAACCATTATTGCATCCATTTATTTAACTAATTCAACAAATAAGTATTTTTATGCATCTATAACATTTTCATTTGTCTTTTGTCAAAGTGATCGGTGCCTTACATTTCATAATCAAACCATACATAACTCTATGCTCTAAATATTAATATTATCTTTAACAACAGAGTTGATGAAAGCTCAGAGAGTAACTTGCTGAAGTTCTTCACATAGTAAGTGGGACAGCTGGGTACAAAGCTGAGGTTGTCTGACTCCAAAGCCCTGGTTCCACGACATGGAAAAATGTGTGTTCCAAAGGATTTGTACTCAAATTCATAGAAGGCCAGGAAAGGGTCATGGAGAGGATACAAAGCTAGGAATGTTCCTAAGTGAAAAACAAAAAAAGAAGAAGAAAGTCTCGGGTGAGTTTTAGAATGAAGCAACTGAAAACTAGGAATCTGTTGTTTTTGTTTTGTTTTGTATTTTGTATGTGGGTAGCTCCCTGGTTGGGAATCGAACCCAGGCCGCAGCGCTGACAGTGCCAACAAAGCCTTAAGCCACTGCACCACCAGGGAACTCCCAAGGAATCTGTTTTCAACCAAACATATGGCCAGGACCACATATCAGGAGCAATAACACACAACATTTTCCTTACTATTATCATTATTATGATATAATTATTATGATTAGAGTATGTAATAATGATAAATGGTTGAATCTCAATGGTAACTTCTTGCTTTCCTATTCTGAGATAAAGTGACCTTATAGTTATATTGCATTTCTCACACACACACACGCATATATATATATATATATATATATATATATATATATATATATATATAATCTTACCTTATTGCTTTTCTTGCATTATGTCTTATTCATCTTGGTTAAATAAAACTTTTGTTTTTCAGATATTTAAATTAAATATTTGTTCCCTATGCTCCTATATTATTGATAAAATTATACCTACATTTAAGTTCCTCAAAATGTATGTTAAAATATAATAGGGGTGAAAAGAAATTTTAATTTTCTTGTTTTAAATGCATAGTGACATGTGTAAATTAAAATTAATCTATCTATCTTAAGAAAAATAAATTGAAAAGTAATAGTACCTGAAATGTTCAGAGGGATGGAGACATTATTTGTTAGGAAATAGTTAAATCTTTCTAACCTAAATGCCTAAAAGGGAAAAATAAATGGCTTATTGAGATCAAAGCATGAAACAGCTGATGGCAAAAAAAAGTCTCGTGACCTTTGCCTTGAATAATTTGGCATAACAGCTCCCCCAACATTTCCTATTTAAAGAGATTGTTAATTGTTCTTCAAAGTATATTTTTAAAAAAGTGTCTTAAAAATGGAGTTTTGATCCTATAAAAACATAAAGGCAATATAAATCAAATTGTTGCTGTTCAACGCCAAGTAGTACTCAGTGTCCTAAGGAGTTATTTTCACATATCATTGGCTCACACTCATATTGGTTGACTTGGCTTGGTTTCTAGAATTCTTTGGGTCTACGTGGAGGCGCCAGAAATCTATTTCCATTAATTCAGCCATACCCCGAACTCTTTGTAGCAAAATGTCATCTGTGGTCAGTTCAGTCAGCTGAAATTCAATGGGGCTAAGGCTAGCAAATACTGCACCAGTAGAGAAAACATTAAGATATCATCAAGTTTATAACAGATCTCCAAAAACATTGTAACTCCTGGATCTATCCAGAGACAGGGAACCCACATATTAACATTAGAAATTATAGCTATGCATTAACATTTGACCTTTCTCAACATGTGTCCTGGCCTCCCTTTGATTTGAAATGCCCATTGCATCCTGAGTTTTAGAAATGCCAAATGTGTGGATGTCTGAATAAAAGCTGGCATCTCTTATTACAGAGGATTTTAACCATCTCTACCTCACTTTGACCTGGTTTTTGTTGTGAGCACCTCTTTTCTTTCCCATGACCAAACTGTGCTGTCACATTTACACTTCATACACTGATCAGTTGTTAACAATGCAAAACGTCTGCTCCAAACATTATTTGTAGATGATTAAAGGTATGCTTTATACATATTTATGTATGTATGTGACTACTTTAAATGTATGAGGGTACTGTTACGATTTACAAAAATATTGATTCCTAAAACCTTGGATTCATAGTAGAAAATTGTCATGATTTGTTTGTTTTAAGCAATTGACTAAAATGTTTATTTTCATGTTTCAAAAGATTCTGAAGCATATAATTACTACTATATTTAGACCATAACAATAATATATCTGTTTAAATACAATGTAATATTTAAATACATGTAATCAAGAGAAAAGGGCTGATTTATTATTGATAACAGTTGTTTTAGTTTCAGGTAGAACTATATTTAATTCTGCATTTTATTCTGATTCACTTAGTTAAAAGTTTCAACAAATATCATGTTACTCTGATTATGAACCCACACTTACCTAAGCAGCCTAGTTTGTCTTTTATCCTAAATGCCATGAGAAAAAACAAAATTAACTATTCATTACATTTACACACATCTCTATATTTTTCATTCTCATGTAAATATTCATTATATAAACAGAGGTTTTTTTAGATACAAATTGACCTAGAAGTCATATTAGAAAATTAGTTTCAAAAGACTGGAACTTTTTTCAAGTAAAGAGTGATTTATATGAACTATGTTTTAGTGGTAGGTAAGTATACACAAGTTATAAAAATAAGAAAACATTTCAATAATCAAGATGCATTCAGTGATACAGTAGGTAAATTCAGATTTCTATACCTAAAAAAAAAAAAAGAGCAATATTTGATTAAGAGAAAGCAGGCATATTCTATTCTAGGCGTGAAGATATAGCCTATCAAAGTGCTGGAGTCAAAAATGTTTAGAAGATTGAAGAGGGTAAGCAATATGTTTGCAAGAAAGATGGAGAACTTGGGAAATTTCTCCCCGTATACCTTCTAGATCCTACAGTGACTTTAGGAAGCATTGCATTTGACGGTATCTGGGAAAACAGAAGATATAGGTCTACTCAGAAATATTCTTTCACCTTCTTCAAGGAATATAAGCAAAAGCTAATATGTCAGGAAGAGTTGTTCGTCTTAAGGTCAATGAGGAACCTGCTTAACTAGGAAAACCAGATGTTCAGAATTAGAAAGGGACAGATAGTCCACAATAAATATAAATTATATAGGAAGAGGAAAATTGTTAAGGAATAAGATTGAGCTAGAACAAACAGTTTTATTTGAAACAGTAGAAATTAATTTTAAAACAAATGAAGAAGAAATATGATTAGGAATTTAGAGGGCTAGACTTTACCATCACTAAACCTTGACTCAGTTGTTAACTGGTAACACCTATGTTATCTAAGTTGTCATCATTCTCTATACAATCCTCACTGCGGTGACACAGACTCACCTGCATTACAGAAGTTGAACAAAATGGGAAGGACACAGGCATTCAAGGAAATGGTAAGAAACCCACTCTCCCACACTCACTCAGATTGTGATAAAAGACAAAGTAGAACAGTGAATGAATGTTGCCCAGACTAAAAATCCTAAGAAGAAAAAGCAACTGAATGAACTATAAAATTTTTTAATTACAAGAGATAATGTAATAGAAAACCATCTTAACTATTTAATTACTTGCCATAACATGTGGGAAGGACACCTTTGATGGCAATGTTGAGTATAGGTAAACAGTAATAAGACATGCATAAAGCAGGTAAGCAATTTAAGTTAGTAAGTGGATAAAGAAGTTTATAACTGTCAACATAAGAACATCTGAACTTCTAGAGAATTTTTATAAAAATTTATTTGAGCCAGAGGCTAGGCATGGAAGCAAGATCTCAATAGACCTGCTCTGTTAGGTATTGATGATAGGATCACCCTGTGAAATTATTTTCTGTAGAATTCTTTTTTATTCACATAACTGAGCATAATAAAACAACTATATAGTAATAACAAAAGAAAAGCAATGAAATCTTGTATAGTTAAGTAAAGATAAAAGAAAATATGCAGAAAAGAACTGCAATTCTAGAAAATATGAACTGATTTATAGCTTGTAAAAGAACTTTCCGATGTGCTTCCTTATGCAGTGAAGATGGTTCCATTTTTTCACAGTCTAATTCTCGTTTTTCAGATGACAAAACCAAACCAAACAAAAATATAGATGGATAGATAAAGTTAGAATCAGGAATACAGGATCGGGTTAACCTTGCTCACGAGAATCTAATATCAGTAAAGTTAAGATGTCTTTTGTAATGTTGAAAAATATAAATTTAAGTCAAACAAAAATAATATTTATACAGTATACATGATATTCCACAAATATGGAGCTGTTCCTCCCAGGAGTTTATACAGGTTAAAGTATACACATCTTTTAAAATGTTTAAACATGTCATTCAACTTTCAGTGATCTTGTAAATATGCTTGTTACTTTTTTGCTTAAAATCCTTCAATAGCCCCCATTGCTCGCAGGGAAAACACCAATTATCTTGAAGGAGCACAGAAGACAGGCGTCTAGCCACGTATCTCTCTTCATAGTCCCTGTATGCATCAGTGATTTGAAACCACAACTGCTTGCAAATCTTTAAATGTTTAATCCTAACTCACATCCCACTGCTATTGTACTTCTTTTATCTCTGAGCTCACGTGTTCACCAATTTATCACCTTATTTACTATAGTAGTCGGAAGAAAGTTTATGTTCTCTTCAAAAATTTCTCATACTGAAGGAATTTAGTAGCCTTTCCTTTATAGGCTCATAGTCCTATTATAATGATTAATTTACAGGTTTGTAGTGTGTATGTAAATTAAGGAAATTAAGAAGGTCCTAAATAAATGAAGAGACATATTCATAAATCAAAGCAAACTTATTTATTTGGGACTCTGCCATATGAAATTGAAATTGAAAAGCAAAATAGAATTGTATTATTTTAACTACCAAAGAAGCATCAGGTCTGTTTTAAATAGGCTGGTGACAGTCTTAAAGATGCATAAACACAACCCCTTTATCAGTTAGTAGCATCCTTTTATAATAATTAGATCGGTAGAACACTGTTATCTGATTTCAGCAGTTTTCCTTACCCAGTGTTTATTCTTAATATATAAATATTTCATAAAAGAAAATACCATAGGGAAGTTAAGTTGAGGTCACTTAAGATCATTAATCTTTCTATTGCATTTTCTCTAAAGTAAACTGAGTTCTGTATAGAACCAGATCTTTTGGACAATTGTAACTAAAATAATTAATGTTAGTAAGTTATACTTAACAGATTTTCTTGACTTCACAAAATTGCTATATGTGTGTCTGACGGATGTGCTTAAAATTCCAACTGAATTTTGCCTTGAAGTAAAGATTGGGAATAACGAAATTCAGGTAACTAAAGTTTGAAACTAATTTTTAAAAGAAACAGAATCTCCAGTAAATATATTTGAATTTATTCTTAAAGCAATTTTAAAGGTAAAATCAAAGTCTATTCTTTGCTTACATACATATATTCGGAAAATAATCTCTTCACTATTCACAGTAATTAGGTAGTCAGTTTTCTGATAAGAGCAAGGTTGAAAAACAGATTCCATGACTTAGAATCAATAGCAGCAATTCATACTTAAATATCATAGCTAACATCTCTATGCCAAAACAACCAATTGAAAGGGGAAACATTCAGTCAAACATGAATGTAATAAAATATGCATACTTCCTCAAATTTGGTGACATTTAACTTCCTTTAAAATCTAAGAACCTGATTCTCATTATTAAAGAAACATAGGACATAGGAGTTAAAACATAGAAAAGCAGATAAAATTATTTTCTATTGTAACAATTTCACCATAGTTATACTTGTTTAACCATGAACTTTCAATGACTATCCTAATTCTCTACCTTGAATTCCAATCTAATTATAATAAAAGTATTTTTCAAAAATCCATGAAAGTATATGTAATTGAATTAAATTTAAGGGGGAAAATCACATTTAAGTCTTTCTCTTTCTTTTGGGCAACATACTTTTAGATTTTATTCAATAAAATATTATAAGTATACATTCAGTTCTTACTCGCAGGAAACAAGGGTTGACCAATAGTAAAAACTAAGTACATATTGTGGGACAAGAAAAGAGTTCTACAAAAAGAAACCTCACAGATGATCTGATCATAAATTCCTAATTGGCTAGTCATGGTTGATAGTAACTCCCAAGGCATTTAACTTACTTAGTAAAAGGTTTATCTTGACCTTAAGCAATCCCTGTCTATTGCTTTTGTGTATTGAGGCCATTGGTTCCCGAGTGGTGGTACTTGTTTCCCTGGGGGTACATGCTGGGACATTCAGAGGCACATGAAAAATAATCAGTAATGGCGGAAAAAAAACAAGTAAAAAAAAATGCAAAACATTATAGAAAAATAAATGTTAAATTTGAATCACCATTAATGGAAATACTTCAAAATTAGATTACATTAGCAAATGATGATTGGTGAGGCATTGCTATGAATCCTTCCCCCAAACCGCTCTTCTACCAATCATTATGCACAGTTTCAGAAAAATGCCATGTTTTCTAGAACTTCCCCAAACATATAAACGTATTTGTAGCCAGACTGTTTGATCAATTTAGTCATTAACTGACTAAAAGTGAGTGTGTTGTCTTTAATCATGATTCAAGTAGTTTTTATTTATTTATTTATTTATTTATTTATTTATTATTTTTTTAAGATAGAGCAATATACCTGCAATCACTTTTTATTAACACATTGAGTAGCAAGATCTAGTGGCAGATCTAACTATGATAATTTCAAAATAGCAACAAGTATAAATGATATTTTAAGATACCACAACAATTATGAGGTAATATATAAAAATATTTTATAAAATCTTACATGCCCTTAGAAATATATGTTCCATGTTATTATTGTTCTCATTTTACATGTTAGGACACTGAAATTTAGAAGTTAAGCAATTTAATTGCAAAGTTAAGAACTGCAAAGTTGAGAGTCAACCAAATCTTTTGATTGTGAATCCTGTGTTCTTTCTATTGTTCCCATGTTGCCTTTAGAACAATAAGCAAGTATTTTTTAAATGACCATAATCATGACAATACAAAAGATGTGACATAGGAAGTGGATAAAAGCAGATGAAATGCATCTTCAATGCCACACAAAAGCAAATAAGATGTCAGTAGAGAATGCTGGATTTACTTGTGTTGGAGATTATGCCATTGCTATTGTGTAGTCTGATACAACTATCACTACAAGTGACAGTCATTTCCTATAACTGGTAGAGTTGGAGCTTTGATTTCTGCACATACCAATCCATTTAACCATACAGACTCTTCCACTTCAGCAAACCTTAAATAATGGAGTCATGGTTCCAGGTCAGCGTTCTGAGCTGTGTTCAAGCTGAGCACATGCAGAATGCCAGCCCCAGTTAAGCAGGGACCAATTGGTCATGGATTAGAGGGTATCTGTACCGTTGCCAGAATAATTAAAACAACACAGCACACTAGCCAGCTGCTTTCTGTATTAGCTGTTCTGACAGGAAATCAAGTAGTTTTTAAATTTAATGTTTAAATACTTGATCATCATTATCAATATTTAACTGTTACAAATATTGTAAAATTAAATCTGTGGTTTGTATTTTTAGTGTAGCAATTTTTCTTTCCTAACTTAATTCCTCATTTCCACTACTTTACTTTAAGATGAGCACTGAACCAAAGCATATTTAAAGACAGCTGTTTTAAATATGAGGGGTACAATTTACAGAAATGGGTTTAAAAGGGGTACACAAGTGGAAAAGGTTGGGAACGATGGATTTAGGCTAACATAACCTTTATAATAAGTACAACCATTCTCAAGAGAACACATATCTTGTTAACTATCCTGTAATCCAGTCCCCACCTTGCTTTCTCCCACCTTCATGTAACCTTCCTTACATTCCCTCCTTAATTTCAAATGCATGAAAGAAACTGAAAAACTATCCTCAGCAGCATATGAGATCTTGCTTCCTGGCCATTGTTATCAGTTTTGGCTCCACTAAACTCTCATAAAAATTCTCTACAAGTTTGGATGTTTCTTACATCAATAATACTTAATAGTTCATGCTACCCAAGGAATTTACATCAGAATTAATGATCTTACTTTCGCCACATTTTCTATTATTTAACTGCCATACTAACTGATCTATCATAGTTTTCATATCCTCCTGACAACACTCTACTGAGGACTCAGGAGATGTTCTAATGACGCATAGAATTTCTATTTAAAAAGTACATTTATATCTCTTTCCAGAGTGAAAAAAAGTATCTACTCATGGCTCCTTAAAATTTTCTTGGTCAAAAGTGATGTCACTCATCAAGCCATGACAAGACACGGCGGGAAAAAAAAGAATATTTCTAAGTGAAATCAACTGATACGAAAAGGCTGCATACTGTATGATTCTAATTATATGACATTCTGGAAAAGAAAAACTGGGGTGACAGTAAAAACGATCAGTGGTTGCCAGAGGTTAGGGAGAAGCGGGGAATGAACAGGGAGAGGACGGGGATTTTTAGGGCAGGAAATAAGAAGGCGAGAAAGAGACAGAGAAGGGAGGGAGAAAAAGTAGAGGCCTGTCTTAAAAGAAAACTGGTTTGAATATACAGACATATACATTATGGATCTTTCTTTACTTTTCTTCTTTAGTCTAGCTTAGTAGTTTCCATATTTTAACACACACACACACACACACGGTGCCAAAAAATGTTACACATTTCAAGAGAGGAAAAAACTGTATTAAAATTGTAATACTTAATATATACCAATAACACAAGATAAATACAAGTCACGTTTGACTTCTGCAATTACAAGAGGTGCTCAAAGTGGTGACCATCCGCGTCCAGACACTTCTGATTACGGCAAACTACTGCTTGAGTGTCGTTGACCAAAGTGTCCACTTGTATCATTGAGCATGCCATTTCAATTTCTTCCTGAAGTACCACCAGTGTAGCCGGTTTTCTACAGTACACCTCATTCTTTAAGGTGCCCCACAGGTAGAAGTCAAGGGGTGTTAAGTCAAAAGAACCTGGAGGAAACTCAACTGCACCTCTTCTTCCATCTTGTCCTGGCAAATGGTCCTGTACTCCTCCAAGACAACTGTGCTTCGCCATTTCCTTTGACTGTCCTGCCTGTCACATGGTGATGCTAGAGTTCATTTGATTAACACCATCTTTTGAACAGATGTCATACTACACATTGCTACCATAATTCAACTCAACTTTGAAATGTAATATTTAGATAACATATCTTAAAATGTGTATACATTTTTTAGTACCCCAGTATATATTATTAGTGTTTGGCTTTTTTATACACGAAACCATGTTTAATGTACTTGATGGGTTATGGAAAACAGTCTCAGCACTTTTCAGTGTGTGTGGCTTTTGCTCTATAGGCTAATTGCAGAACATCCCACCTACTTAAGGTGTGAATCTTGGTATTGATTGAGAACCAGTCAATGAAGAATTCCTACAGTGACCTAAACCCAGTGGCTGTGGGTTACAGCAATAAACATCATTCAAATATCCATTGGGAACAGGAAATCTAAAAAAAATTTCCAAATTAGCCCCTTGGAACAAAATAGGTTAGATCTGAGATTAGATTTTTGTGTTAAGTCCCCTTTGAATTTCTCTATATGGCACCAATCTTCACTCCACTTTATTGATACTCTAATTGTTAATAGTGGTAAATTGGAAATACTTTGTTAAGTGGAGGTTTAGTGAGGTAATGAAAGTCCTGTGATTGAGGTCTCAGATTTGCAAAATGAAGAATGAACTATCTTTATAATTTGACAGTACAGAAGCTCTGTAGTATATAAGCTTTCTCTTTAAAAGCACTCTTAGTTTTATTCCACAGTGTTTTAATTCTCCCACGTTTCCTTTTTTTGGTCATAATATCTTAGGAAATGCAAAGAGAGAAGTTATGAAATTATTAGACTAGTAGCTGGAAATAGCTTAAGGGTACAATAAGAAAGAAAAGTGGTGAAGAAATATTTTATTGAGATAATCTTAACTAGGAAATAAAGGCAGTCAACTGTATCGGTGATAACTAGCCCTAGTTTCTGAATGCTTTGAAGGACTGTGGAGAGGCATAGAAGTAAATCTTCATGGTCATGAAAGATTTGATTAAAAAAAAAAAAAAAAAAGAACTATAGTGACAGTCTCAAGCAATTACAGTTCTTTGCCTAGAGGAGAAACACAGAGAACTAGCCATCTTGGTTAACAACTCATGTGGCATGTGGTGAACTAATGTAACCCAGAACTGAAAAAAGAAAAAAAAGCAAGAAAGCAAGAACGCGAGAAAGCAATACCCTGTTCTATCATACAGTACAGAAAAAACAACTGAAAAAGAATGGCAGATGACCTGATAGTTAAGAACGGTAGTTCAGGGACTATGTAAAACCTTTTCCTTTTTGTTTTTTTGTACAAAAGGTGTGGTTCTGCTTAAAGGAATCAAGAAGATTCTAGAGTTATGATTTTTATGACATTTGTTACACAAGTTAATAATGCTTATTAGGTGGTGAACTTATTATACAACAAGTTGACAATGCACTGTAGAATTATATGCCTGAAACCTATGTAATCCTTGCTAACAGATGTCACCCCAATAAGTCTAACAATAAAAATGAATTAAAAAAAAATAATAATGCTTATTAAGCTTTCAATGCATGCTTGAGATGAAAGCAAAGAAAACTCCTCTATCCAACATTTATCCAATGTTGGTTTGTTTTTTACTTTACTTTTATCATAATATTTGAGGTAAGCAACGTCCTTTCCTTTCTGAGTTTAAAACTTTTGAGGCATTTCAAATTATGAATTTCCTGGGAATGATGTCCAACATTCTAAATAAAAATAACAGAATAATTCATGGACTTCAATACAGAACAAAACCAGGGCAACTCCAAATAAGAAAATCATGTACTACTCGTAGGCCTGGCAAATCTAAAGGTCATGTATCAACTTCAAGAAGCTGTGAAAAAACACCTGACGACCTCTTATTAGTTAAAGGAAACATGATGTGTCCCTTGAATAATGTTAAATCCATGACATATCTTTTTCTCTGCTATTTCACTGTGATGTAAATACATTTCTTTTATCTTTAAACAAGGCCATCTGTATTTACAGGTATCATGATTTAGCTAAGAATTTGTATTAACCTTGCCTTCTTTTCTTTAAGTAATTATGTTGAGCTCATATAGTCATTTTGGTAATTTTACTTTATTATTTTTATACTGGAATGTTAATGTACTATAAAAATGTTCTGAGCAAAAATTATTAGTATGAGTATTCACCCTATTAGATGAAAAAGCCCTAATGGAATTCAACCCTCAACAGTGTAAAAACACCCAACTGACACAAAATTCTAGACTCAAGATTGGACAAAACTGGTATGAAAAGATACATGTTTTTATTCTCTTAGGAATTCCAATGTTCAATGTAATTGCTTAATCTGAACAGTAAATAGAAGCATATTTAGTTTCTCATCAATGAAAAAGTAGAAGTTAAAGTTCCATCAAGTAATAAAAAAGTTGTCTAAGCAGCATTTATACTATCAACTGGAACTTTAGATTAATAAGCATGTTATTAGTGAGAGAAACTAGATGTAATTTTGTGAGAACTGAATTACATCTCATGACTCAGTCTCCATTTTTACTCTTTCTACACAATGGTGCTTCAAAGTTATTTGTATGCTACTATAGTTTTTGAAAAGTAAATGTAGTTAAGTTTTTAACTCTTGGGGATTTTGCATAATGGTTTAACATCTATCCTTACATCAAGTTTATTATTAGAGGATTTTGCTATCAGCCCTATAGAGATTTTGCAATAAAGAAGAAAATGTGGTATCTCTTGATATCTATTGAACTAACACTGATCTCATTTTACAACTTCTGCTTGATTATTTTATTTTTTGTATTTTTTCCTTCTTCTAAATAGTAATAGTAATAAATACTATAACAATTATGATTTACTCTTAGAATAAGTTTTTTTTGTTAAGTCATTTCTAATAAAATCAAATACTAACTTTTTAAAAGAGACCACGTAAATCTCATCAAAACAATCTTTCAATTACTCTGTCATCAGTTTTTAATGTTTTTACCATTATTTACACAATTATTTACTTTGTAGGTTAGCCCCTGCAAATAAAAAATCCCAGTCCTGGTTATTGCTGGTCACTCTGTGATTCGGAATAACAAAATAATTTCAATATCATACTAGGTTAAATATAAATTTTTAAGGAAAATCTAATAAAAAATCAAAGTCCTATGACAAAATGCAGTCATAATGCTTCTCTGATCTACTTTTTACATATATTGGGGTCATATACAAATGTGAGGTCCTATAAATTACCCATGCCACTTATTCTGTTTCTGTGAGCATATTAACATCTTTCCTCCTGTTTTCTCATGTAAAAATGGACATAAAGTACAAAGTACTTCATTGAGATACACAGGCATTAAAGAGATAATATATAAACCATGTAACATGGGTACTGAAATATATCATACAAAAAATTTTATCATCTTTTTTATATTAAACATACTGGGGGTGCCTAAAAGAAAAACACTGTATTAAAATTGTAATACTCAATTTATACTGATAACAAAAAAATGAATGCACGTCATGTTTGACTTCTGCAATTACAAGAGGTGCTCAAAGTGGTTAGCATCGGTATTTATGTAATACATAGATAATGTCTCTCAAAATGGGTATACATTTTTTGGCATCCTTGGTACATGTACTATAAATATTATGTATTATACATTATAAATATGCATTAAAATATAAGATATAATAATTATATGTTTTATAACTATTTTATATTATGTGTAGTGTTATATATAACTTAGGTAATGTATAATATATTTATAAAATATTGTATATTAACTATTTATTACATTAAATATAAAACATTTGTCGTAAAATGTTTTCTTAATATTACTTTAATCATTGCTATCTCTCTTCTCTCTGCTACCATGTATCCTATGTCAGTTACATAGAGGACAACAAATCGTATAATATTTGCAATCATGTAAAACATCTTAAGGCTTTTTAATAATGTTATCTGAGTTCTATGCTTGTTTTAAAACTTACATCACAAGACAATGTCAGGGGTTTATAAAATAAATTGCTTCTGATTGAAAGTATTTTCCTATTCTGCTACCGTTTAAAGAATTTCTCAACTTCAACTACAACTTGGTGAGCAAACTCCATCTGAGGAAGAATGTGAAACAGAGAGGGAAATAAAACTGTAAGATTAACTTATAAAACAATTATTCATCAGTCTCCTTTTTCATAATTCCCATTTAAATTGAGCTATTATTATAGCACTATGTCTGCTGCTTTTATGATTGGATTCATAATGATAAACTGGTTTTGAATGTATACATACATGATAGCCCTACACTTATGTATAAAGAGAAATTCAGAATTATTAAGCCATTTTTCCCTTCCTTATTTCCAATGTCTTTGATATATTTGGTACAATTGTAACTCAAGCTGCTAACATATCATGTTAAAAGGTGCTTTTAAAACGCTCCCTGAACAGGAAGGCTAAAGTGGAATAAATGCGGAAATCCTCCTTTTTAAGAATATTTATGTAACTCCAAACAACTAATGTGGACCTCTCTTCTATCTTTTTCATTAAATAAACAATCTGCCTGGGAAAGCCACATGGTTTGGGGATTACAGATAGAGCACCTTTTCTCTATGGAGCTCTGAAGGCAACAGGAAATGAAAACAAATAAGAAGTAAGCATGAGTTTCTGGCAGGAAAATCATGTATCCGGATTCAGAACTGCATGAAAGACAAAGATCCAAAGAAGACAGTCACAAAGAACCGTGTGAACTGAGAACAATGCATTGTTTTACACTCTGGCTTTACATAGAAAGAACTCAACATTTCAAAAAACACATGTTGCTTAAAAAAGATGACTTTAAAAAATGATCAAATACATGTAGTCCTGAAGGTTGGATAGTATTTGGTTTCTGTAACCAACATCATTTCAAAAATAGAGAAATTGGCTAATTAAAGGAATTTTTTCAAGGCTTTCCTGAATGTGCATAAGATAGGTGATAGAGCTTTTGTAAGTTTTTTTCACCATCCTGTTGGAGGAGAGCACATACGGGTATAATTCTGATGTTTTATAATGAAGCTATCCCACATTATGTCCAATCCTTTGGACATACGCATGTATCTAAAAGCAGGAGTGGGTGATATTCAAAATGTTTAAGAACTGGTATGGCAGGGGCATCAAGAAATCAGAACAGACACCAGTTGCCAACTGACAGCAGCTTCATCTGTGTGAAATGGATGGAGCATTCCTTTAGCACTATTTTCAAAGACAAAGAAACAACAAATTCCTATAAGCTGGTCAAGATAGGGAAGTTTTCGTATGAAAAATTTGAGATCCAGAAGTATCTTCGGGCTGCTATATTGAATGAACTGTTAGATTTCACAGAACTAGAAATAAAATTCAAATATTAAGTAAAAGATACACTAAAAAAGCTACAAGACAGAGAAAGAGACAACAAATACATCTGAAAAATACCTGGAACTTTTATCTAACTGTGAGCACTATAGAAATGTACAATTAGAAAGGACTACTCATTCCTAAACACAGCACATGCATTTTTAGAATTTTGTCTTCAGATCTGGGGAACTATTTAATTCAAAATATGAGAAAAATGGCGAGGATTGTAAAGAGACTTGCAACCTTCTGATGAACAAATTGTAAATATCTGTGTTGAAAACAAGAATATTTAGGCAAATAGCATGGTTGCTTCCAAGTATTTCACAGAAGAACTTGAGGAAAAGGGGCAGAGCTATTCTCTGTCATTCCAGGGGATAGAATTAGAACAATAGATTTTTTATTTTCTATTTAGAAAACACTTCGCTGTTCAACATAAACAACTTAATGTGGTTTGAGCTGTTCAACGACAGAACAGGTTGCCTGGGTAGGTACCTTACTGAAGGTGTTAAAGGAACCTGCTTAATAATAGTGACAGATGCTGCCCAACAGATCAAGTATTAGATGAGGAATCTTGCAAGGAGACTGCATTAGGATGATGATGATGGTTCTCACAGCATTGAGACGATTTGATTAAATCCTGTCAAGTAGAGGGGTGAGCTGGAGGCAGGTCTGATACTACTGCTAATTGGTCAGCTTGGAGGTGTGTGTCTCCTAATGAGAAAGCCTCTTAGACTACCAGCGGGGCCTGCTGTAGTTCTTTTCTCTGCATTCCTGTTGGGCCTGTAGCTACACCCATGAAACCATTTTCTGAGCACCTGGCAGAGCCTGTTTGGGCTATTACTAAACAAGAAACAAGGATCCCATAATAAAGCAGGAAACATGGGATGTTCATGACAATTTGTCCTTATTTTGAAATAGGTTTCTACATAGAAACTTATGAATTGCTCAGAACCATTTTGATAGATTCTAAAAGAAAAGACAGTATGTTAAATTACATTTTGATTTTGAGGTTTTGAGTCAGCTTAACTCCTGCAGCTGCTTTGAATCCTTGAGTCAACTTTGGTGGTAAGTCATATAGGAAGTTTTTTAAAAATCCTTTTTATTAATTTCCTTCCTCCATAGAGAGCATATGTTGGTATGTTTCTGTACTTATCTGCACATCTAAGAAGCTATTACTTTGTGCTTGGTGACTTTGGTCCCAGTAAAGAGGAACCAGGGTTGAACTACACCATTAGAATAACATGTTCGATTGACTAGATAGACATAACTCACAAAAACAAAAGCTATCTGGGGTTGTCTATAATTTGTAAGATGGTAAAAAGTTCTTGAGACCAAAAAGTTGAGACATGCTACTTTATAATACACTTTTTAACAGTTGCATACTATTCCATTGCATGGATATGTGACAGTTTTTGAAAACAATTTTCTATTTTGAGTATTTATATTGCTTTTCTCTTTAATTATAAACCACACTAAAATTATTTCTTTGTACAAACACCTTTGCACACATTTCTAAAAATGTCTTAAGATAGATGTATAGAAGTAGAATTGCCGAAGCCAAAAGTATACACCTTTATAAGTTCATATACATTTATTCATAAGTATGGACAAATTACTTGGTATTTTTCTAGACTTTTGTCAGCACCCTTTCTAGACTGCTCCATGATTCGACATTACTGAGAACTCACTGTCCTTCTCTCCCTTCACCTTTCTTCACTCTTTCATCTGTTTGCTTCTCTAATGTTCACTTTATGTATTTTTTTGCCCACAACTGACAGGTAAAGTATTTTGGAAGTTGTATTGACCTTTGCTGTCAATATTGCACTAATTTACTCTAACAAAAGTCCCATGCAAAACTTCCCTGGTCAGCACCTCCTCATCAGGATTCAGCGCTTAAAAGATTCCCTTTCAATGGAGATTTTCTCACTTTCCTATCACCAATTTGCCTTCTTTATTATAAATTGTAATGATTTAGTTTGTCTCTCACTTTTTTTTTTTGGTCTACTTCTCCACCAGACCATAAACTTCTTGAAAGCAAGAATGTAATCTATCTTGTCCAACATTATACCTTTAGCACCTGAAATAGTTAGTGCCTGGTAGGTCCTCATCTGGTATTTGTTGAATGAATAAATAGCTGAGTGAGTGCGTGAACGTTTTTGTACAGGAAACAGTCTCCATACAATCTGTACCTCCACAATAATGAATGGCTTGGTTATGGCATATATCCTGCATACCTTGAACCATGCTCCTTTGCCTATTGTTTTGTCATAATGTCCTTTTGAACCAATAAATGCTCGGTGTAGAAAACTGAGAAAACATTAAAGCATAAAAAAATAAAAATCACTTCAAACAAGGAAAATTTGTTACTCCATCAACCACTCTCACAGCACGTTGTCACCATTGCTATTATAGGACTTACCACAGTGCATACAACTGTTGTAAATGTTCTGTTTTCTCAACTGGACACTAAGCTTAAGAACAGGAATTCTCTCTTCTTGGAATCTCCAGACATTGCCTGCTCAGATTTGCTGAATGAGTACTACCATTGTAAATGTAACTCCACTCTTCAGAACAAGTCACAGTCATGTAATGTACAGGTGAGAAAAAAATGATTAGGTGTTATGAGTTGAATTTTATCTCCAACCATGCCACGCCCCTCCAAAAATGTTGAGGCTCTGTCTTAATACCTTTGAATGTGGCCTTATTTGGAAATAGGATCATTGCAGATGTAACAGATGAGGTCGTACTGGAGTAGGGTGAGCTTCCAATCCAATATGGCTGAGGTCCGTGTGCAGACAGATATGCACAGGGGAAATTCCATGTGAACACAAAGGCAGAGATCGGAGTTGTGCCACTGTAGGTTGAGGAAAACCAAAGATTTCCAGCAAACCACCAGAAGCTAAGAAGAGGCAAAGAAAGGTCCAGCTACAGGTCTCAGAGGGACCATGGCCCTGCTGACAACTTGATTTCAGTCTTCTAACCTCCAGAACTGTGAGACAAGAAAAACTGGGCGTTTTAAAGTCACCTGTTTGTGGCACTTCACTATGGCAACCATAGTAAACTAATGAAATAAGTTATTCTTATTAAATGCCCAGATATGCACAGAAATTTAGTAAGAACTATTACTCCAGGCGTGTCAATGGGAGTTAAAGTTGTAGGTGAAGAAAAAACTCTTCCCCTCTATTCATTTTAGGTTCACTGGAGAGGGACCTGTAAATTAGATAAAAGACAAATTAACAAGAGAAAAACAAACAGAAGTACGTTTATATACACTGTACATACACATGGGAGCACTCAGTGATGAGCAACTCAAAGTGATGGTTAGACCTTGGGTTCATGTAGCATCTTAACAAAAGAACAATAATTTTGCAGAGAAGTGACAAGACAGGAAAAAAGACTTTGAGCTTCTAGGGGAAACAAATTGTGGAAAAGCAATTATATGAAGAAATTAATGTAGATGAGTGCTAGTTTTCAGCAAAGTTTGTTATATAAATTCCTATGGTGATGCCTTTGGACCAATAAAGGTCTGGAATTGTCATTGATTAACTACATTTTTCCCAGTGGAGAGGAGAGAAGGGACACCTTTAGAAATTTATGTCCTGCTTTTAGGTAAATAGCAGGAGCACTGAGGACTTTTCATATCTCTACTTCCCGGTTGCTTTCAGTTGAAAAAACTCCTACATCAAAGTAATGGATTTTGGGGCGCCATATGCTGCTACCCTTCAAGGTTATCACACATTTTCCTCAATGATGCAGTTCAGGAAATGTATTTCTTCATTTTATAAAGGTCATTGAATGGAAAAAAACAAATAAATTTTATTCTGTATGTGTCTAATTCATATGCTTTAGATTTAAAGGAAGAAAAAAATGTGTTTTTCCTATACTTGGCTAGAACATAATTTTACAATATCATTCACCCTTAAAGGTGTGTGTGACTTTGTTTATTTTATATATGTATATATAAAACAATAATAAACCAAGGCCTCTCATGATTAGCATGCACACTATTGGAATAGCAGATGTTACAATGTACCCTGAGGACCAAAGAAGCTGCCAAAATTAAACACATCAGTTTTAAAAACCCTGGAACACATTTTTGCCAAATGTTGGAAGTACTGGAAATTACTTGAGCCACGCTGTTTTTTTTTTTTTAATTTAAAGCATAAGTAAATATTGAGTCTTTCAGAAGATCTGAAGCAAATAGCCAATTAAAGCTACACTCATCTCTGCAAATTTCTCTGTGAGATTACTGTGCACAATAACCCAAAGGGTTATTCCTTCAATTATCTAAAATAATAGGTGGATGACAAGAACCTCCCCTCCCATGTTTTCAAAGTTATTTGCTGTGACCTACACTGTATGGTACAATTTAGGGGGTAAGAATAAGAAATTAAAGGAAATGTGAAAATGTTTTTTAAAAATATTTCAATGTGATTTTGTTTCACATCTTTCATTCTCTGATAATTAATGTTTTCATCCTAGAAATAGTAATCGAATGTTTTCATCCAATTCACATAATTACAGATACCCAAAACACCCTAAAGGGACATGAAAATTAAAAAAAAAAAAACACTTCAAGTAACCTATAGTTATTTTAACATATTAATTTTATTAGAATAGAAATTTGCCTAAAGAAAAACTCAGCAATATTTTTGGACATACATTGTGCATTTATTTATGTTTGAACAAACAACTATTAAACCATTTTGACAATTTATTCTGGCGTAGAACTGAAGGTCGCATGTTTATTCTCAGTGTGTGACAGGTGACTTTCTTTTACAGTCTCTGACAATACTGTTAATGGCAGCCATATTGGCCACATGTTTATTATGGACAGAAAAACAAGTCAAAGTCCAAGTAGAGTCAGCCAATAACATCCTGCTTTGCATATCCACAGCAAGTGTTTTAAATTGTGTTGTGGTCACTTCTTTTTGTCTGTCATACGCCCAGGTTGTATTGCAGATGTAACCCTAGATTGTATTAAGGACATGTGGAAGGGAGGTGGTTTCCCAGTGGCTAAATACATGAAATGTATGTAGTACAAATGACTCCTGAAATTGTCGAACAAAGCAGCTAGAGGAGACGACTCCTCTGTTCTGGCAGAACCTTCCCCGTCTCTCAGAGTCCCGTTAGAAATCATTCCCTCTGGGAAGCTTAACTGAACTACCCTCCATTAATTCCCATCGATAGGTTATTTATTCTATTGTGCTACCTCTGTATATTTTTAATAAGCCTCCTGTACTTACCCCCATTTGTATTGTAATTTATTGATTTACATATCTGTTTGCCTTATTAAATCATGAGCTTATTACAGGAATGAATTCTTATTTCTCCAGCTTCTAGCTCCATGCTTTGTGCATTGAAAGCATTCGTTGAAAGTGTGTTTGTGCATATTGGTAAGGGAAAGAAGGCCGTCTACATAGGCTGTATACACTGTGTGATCTCCAATACGTGGCATTCTGGAAAAGACCAAACTATAGAGATAATAAAAAGATCATCAGTGGTTGCCAGGGGGTTGGCGTGGGGCGGGGGAAGGAACACAGAGGAATGTTATGGCTGTAAGACTATCCTGTACGGTACTGTAATGTACCATCATGTAATTCTGTGCCTGACATGCATTTGTAAAGACACAGAATTGTTCAACATGAAGGATGAGCCCAGTGTAAACTATAGCTTTTAGGTACTAATAATGTATCGTATTGGATCACCAATTATAACAAATGTACCACACTAATGCAAGATAATATAAGGGAAATGTGAGGGGTGGGGGTGACGAGTGGAGGGAGAGTGGCACATGGGAGCTCTGTACTTTCTCCTCAATTTTTCTATAAACCTAAAACTGTTCTAAAAATGAAAGTCCATTCACTTAAGAAATGTACTGAAAAACAAAATGTTTTGTTTCAAGTTACTGAGAGAAGTTAAAATTTTTTCTTGAACATTCCAGTTGTCATTAGAGTATTTAAAAACTCTAATGTCATCATATTAAGAAGAACTTGACCAAGCTGTTGTTTGAATTTCTCAATTCTTTACATTTCTGACACCTTGCCAATAATCCTTATTTGGCAAGGAAAAAATCTCCTTAGTGAATCTTCTCTACATCTAAATACTTTTTAGTTGTCCGTAGCCATACCTTCTATCTGCTAATGTTTAAAGTCTATGTGTATACAAGTGAAGGCTTCCATGTGCAATAAATAGTAGTAGTATTTATCTGAGGATTTTATGTGGAATTTTTATAACATGAATTTCTTACATGAATAAGTTGTATTCAAATAGTATATTTATACCTCCAATCTATAATGCCTAAGTCTATTTTCTCTACCAAGATAAAGCTTTAAAAATATTGCCCCAATATATACTTTCCACTATTCCGTCCTCCATACTATGAAACTCAAAGATACTGAAATAGTTAAGACATTTCAAATTATAAGTTAACTAAGTCTAGTTAATGGCTTATTCTTCCAATTAAAAAAATTTTTTTTAAATTACAAACTAATTGTTCAGCCATGTGTGAGGAGTTAGGAATATAAGAAAGAATATCACATAGTTCCTGCCTAAGAAGTTTATGCTTTCTTGAGTGAAAAGGAAACGTGAACAGATAATTATAACACAGTATAGTTGTTGCCATGATCATGGGTAAGTTTAAGGTTATTGGTGAGTAGAAATTGTCCACAAATCCATTATTTTTATTGTCAGTTGAAGATGTTTCAGAGTTAAAATAGACTGGATAAGAAAAAAGATTAGAAAGGGGAAAAAAATACAGACAGAGGACATCACCATAGTCTCTGACTTGAGAAAGTAGGGAGATAGTGCCACAGTTCACAGAGATATGGCACGTGGGTGGGGGAGCTGATGCCGTGGGGAGGTGGAGGGGAGAGGGGAAATAGATAAATACAGAGGGTGCCAAAATAGTGTATACATATCTTAAGAAAGGAAAAACTGTATTAAAATTGTAGTACTCAATATATACCAATAACAACAGATGAATACAAGTCACGTTTGACTTCTGCAATGACAAGAGGTGCTCAAAGTGGTCACCATCAGCATCCAGACACTTCTGATTATGTCAAACTACTGCTTGAGCAATGCTGACCAAAGTGTCCACTTGTATCATTGCACGTGCCATTTCAATTTCTTCCCAAAGTACCGCCGGTGTAACCTGTTTTCTATGGTACACCATATCCGGTAAGATCTCCCGTAAGTAGAAGTCAAGGGGTGTTACGACAGGAGAAATTTGGGGAAGCTCAAGCGCATCTCTTCATCCTTCCATTGTTTTGGCAAAACCACCACCATGCTTCCACCATTTTCTTTGACTGTCCTGCCTGTCACCAGCATTCATGTGATTAATGCCCTGTTTTAGGTGAGTATTGCTACTGTAATTAAATTCAACTTCAAAAAGTAACACAGATAACAGCTCTTAAAATGTGTATACATTTTTTGGCACCCTGGTATAGAGGGAATTTCAGGGTGCAAGAACTGGGCTTTAGAGTTAAGGATAATCTACGTTTAGATGGGAACGAATGTGCATATTCAGGAATTCTGTACAATGTGTGTGTGTAAAGAGGTGGCATTAACATTTAGAAGGTGACATCAATAGGCTAACAGAGGAAGCAGCCCTTGCAAAGAATTCTGAAAAGACTAAAAAATATAGTGCAACAATATGGAGTGCAAGGTCATGGAACTCAAGGCAGAAACATTTCAAGAAAACTAAGAGATAAAGAGGGTCAGGGAGGGAAAGAAGTAATATGATAGATCAAAATTTGTCCAGGGTACTTGGGCATTGCAGCACAGATATTGTCATTATCTTAAGAGAAAATTTGAGATTTTCTCAGTGTCCATCATGCATTCACTCATTTAAAAAAGGTTTACTGAGAGCCTATTATGCCTCATGAAATCAAGTTCTTTAGAGAGAGAAAGTAAACTATTTCAGGTGCTTGGGATACATCAAAAACAAAACAGACCAACACCTCCTCCCTGGCTGTGCATCCATTCTGGAAGTAAGGAAAACACTAAAAAAGAAGTGAAGGGGAAGCCAAATTTTAATGGATTGAAGAATGAATGCCAATGATGAATTTGAGATCATGAATATACACCAGTATCAAAATAAATTAACTAAATGTAGCAACAGGGGATTTCTTTTTTTTTTATTCAATAAGAAAGAACACTGAAAATGTTTATATGCCACAGAATGGATGCTAGTAGAGAAAGAAAAATTAAAATAAAAATAAGAGGGAAAGAAAACACACACATGGTGAATAGTAACTCTGTGAAGAGGGAAAGGACTAGATTTCAAAGTACACATGGAGAGATTAGAGTTATGCCATAGCAAAGAGGTAGAGTCACAGGTATGTTGATAATGAGTAGAGGAAATTTGACTTTATACTTCTAGAGAAAGTGAAATATCTCTTCCTGACGGTGAAGGGGGGAAGATAGAGACAAAGGAATTAGCAAAGGGTTCTAATGCTTGATTTAGCTACAGTAGGAGGTGAGAGAGAACCTCAGAGGGGGCAGCTTTTATCATTAAAGTTTATTATTCGCCCTTATAGCACTTTAGCAGCCTCGGTTTCAAAACAGAGAAGATGGATAGAATTGTCAGTATGGCTCCAACAGATGGACAATGACACCAAGGTAATTGGCAGGAAAGCAATGCCAATAATGGATTGGAAAATCTAGAAAAAATAAGGACTAGAGAAAAGGCAAGAGAGGTCTGATAGGCGAGAAATAGAATGTCCAAAGATCTGGAGGTCTAATGTTTAAAAGCCTCAGAAAGATCATAGTAATATGCATACATTTTGAATAATGAATGTCTATTGAGGGAAAGAAGTTAAAAAATACCAACAACTGAATATTTTTTAAAAATATAGTTTTATAGTAGAATATTTTGCATAAATATTTTAAAAACTACCTTGCATTATATATTAAATAATTTCCAATATTTTATTGGGTTTCAAAAATTAAATCACAAAGAAATTCAGGTATATACAGAGAAAATAGTAGATGTCTTTGGACTTGTTGAATATAGAAAAGATTTAGAAGATTTTTGATTTGTTGATTTAGTTGAAGTTTTATAGAAAAAAACTAGAAGATGACTGGACATAAGGTTACACAGACTCTCTCTCTCTTTCGTGCAGACTCCTTTTTGTTCATTTGTCAAGGCAGGGAAGTAAAAGCAAAACTTCAGGAGCAAAGTCAAATGGAGCGCAGATGTGTGCTAGGAAGGGATTGGTTTCATATTTGACATCAATTCTCAAGGAAATAAAGGAAAATGAGAAAAGGAGTTTGCTTTAGTTTGCTTAAAAATACACTTTGTTTTTTAGAGTAGTGTTAAGTTCACAGAAACAACAAAAAAGAACAAAAAGTATGGAGATTTTCCATACACACATACCCTCCTGCCCATCCTCGGCCCCCCCCACCCCCAATGCATAGCCTCCCCGTCAACCAGCTAGTACCCACCAGAATGGTACATTTGTTACGGCTGATGGACCTGCAGTGACATGCTATTGTCAATAAAAGCCATTTTTTTCCATTAAGGTTCACTCCTGGTGTTGTGGCCAAATTGTACACGACATGTATCCACTATCGCAGTACCTTGCAGAATAGTTTCACTGCCCTAAACAATGCTTTGTGCTTTATCACGGCGCTTTACTAGATGTAATTACTACTGTATGTTGATTATGACTATATTCCTATTGTCTTACACTCTTCCAAGGCAAATTTGCAATTTGTTAGTTTATTTAAAAAAATAAATATTCCATTTACTAAAAACACTTTATGTTTGCCATTTACTTTATACATTTCACTTGGAACATAACTTTCTAAAAAGAAAAAGAGAGAGATCTATTAATAATAAAATCCAATGGCATGTTACTATCAGCAAACCCATTTGCCATGTCTAATGCAGCTGTGTATTTTTTGAAACTGAATGAAAGTTGAAAAATGTTAACTTTAAAAAGCAAGTTATTAAAACACACATTTTCTTCATAGACTGTTTCGAATCTAGAATTACTTTGCCTACTTGGCTTTTCAGTCGGGAAATTATATTAGGTTAGTTTGGCATGAGACATTCTTGCTGAACCCAGGCCAGCTCCTGGTGGTAAACATCTTGCCTCTCTAAGGGCTTGAACATAATTCATTCAATATTCAAGCATAAAGTTATGCTGGAGATGGATATCAAAGTCATCCCACTAAAACTTCTGGAATTTATTTATGTTAACCTCTGCCCCAAACCCACTTCTCCCTACCCTCATTTTGACTTGTCTTTTGAAAACATAGCCATTTGTGCATTTCTGGTCTCTGGTACTTGTCACATTCTCCTCTGAGTTTGTTCACAGCAGCTCTTCAATCACAAAAGAAAATGTTTAGACACTGAAGAATTGTGGGTTAATAATTAATTCATTTAAAAAGTATCCAGTATGGTAGGATCATACACCTGAAACCTATGTAATTCTTGCTAACCAATGTCACCCCAATAAGCCTAACAATAAAACCTATATATATTATTAAAAACAACAACAACCAAAAAAACAGAAAACACTTCCAGCTAAATAAATAAATAAATAAGTATCCAGATGATGTCTTTAAATCTTCTAAACTTCTTATGATCTTCAGGCCATGTCTGCTTTGTTCTTTCTACTTCAAATAATATTCCCCTGGTTAAAGAGGACTACAAACAAAATAGCATCATAGAAGCTATGGATTTTCAAGTATCATCTGTTCAATCAGTTACTCTAACTCCGTGTGTGTGTGTGTGTGTGTGTGTGTGTGTGTGTGTGTGTGGTTTTGTTTTGCTTAGCTTCACATATCTTAAAGGGCGTTTTATTACCAGCCCCATGATTTAGCAATCTCAGTTCACAACAGGTTTTGAGTTTCATAAAACTCTTCTCCAAATCTTGTGCCTTTCTTTTCATTCTTCCACCAGGCTTAACATAGCTGGCACTTCCTTATTCCCTCCTCAACTTTAATGTCGCTTTCTCAGAGGCCTGGATGTCATAGAATCATTCCTCTTCCCCACCCATGTCACTCTACCTCAATCCTAGTTTATTGTTTTTTGTGTCACTCATCATACTATAGTATGATGCAATAATTATTTTTTCTGTTTCTTTCAACCAGAAGGTAAGCTCCGTAGAGGCAGGGATATTACTATTGTTCTACGGCTTATTACCCACCCAAGCATGTAGTAAACATCAAATAAGTATCTGCTGAATACAGTGTTAACATTCAAAACATTAACTGGCACAGCACAAACACGGAACAATCAGAGAAGATGCCAGATGTGAACACCCGAACTTTTGCTATGTGACTGTGCAGACTGAACATTAGCCTTAGTTGGTGAGTGAGTCAACCTAAGCTTATGCCATCTGTCTCCTAACCAGGAACTTATTATTGCTATCCTTATTAGCTTTTTTTTAGAATGCTATTCAAATGAGTACCTATAATAGTGATCACTTTTAGTTGTAAAGCTGAACTTTATTATTGCAAACTTCACAATATTTCCTATAATATTTGTTTATATTGACCCCTTGTCATGGGAGCTATCTCATATTTTCTCTGACTTTCCCCTAATCTGGCTTTTGAAAGATTAATTCTAATTTCAGTATTTCTTTGTTTGGCCAGTTTATTAATAAATGCCGAGATGCCAAATTTATTATGTTAGTATACAAATCTGTTCTTCTTTTTGGATTAGAATTCAATCTAGTTGTACTTTTCCTTTTTCACTTGATTTATCTTCAGAGACTCAAAACTGACAATAAATTAGGTCCAGGAATTTTCATATGCTTTGCTCTTCCATTGAAAATGGACAAAATATACCACCTCCAGCACTATAGAGCCTTCACTCTGTGCCAACTGGTGCCTACCTGCTCTACTCACATCCACCAGGTAATAAATTGGTGAAAATCACAACTCATTTCTTTCCTTAAAAAAAAAAAATTTACCACCAGGCACCTTGACTATAAGTGGGAGAAATAACTTTAAGTTAAATTAAATCGATCTAGCCAAGCTGGATTCCAATGGGTATAAAATTATGAATTTTACATTCTTGTTTTTTTCTTTTGTTTTGTTTTTTTTCTTTTTGGTATGTGGGTAGCTCCCTGACTGGGAATCGAACCCAGGCCGCAGCACTGACAGCGCTAGTGCCGATGCCTTAAGCCACTACACCATCAGGGAACTCCCTTTACATTCTTGGTTTTCCTTCATTCTTGGCCCAAATAATTTCTCCTTTGGATTCCTGGAATTTCAATTGTGCATATGCTTGCAACTCTCCTGTTAATGTTTTCAGATTTCTTTCTGAGAGGGAGACCCTTTTACCCTGCCATAGTCCAGTTCTGACTGCCATCTACAAGTCCGCAGCAACAACTGAGATCATGTTTACCTATCTATGGTGAGATTAAAATTTCATTTTGTTCTTTGCTCACAATCACTCACATTTTCTAATTATGTTTCCTGTTGCTTTCATTTAAGAATAACCAGGAAATCCCTCCAAAGTATCTAGAGTTTAGTTTTATCTAATTATTCTTCCCTTCCTCTAAAAACCTTTTGCTACAATCCAGTCATTCGAACTGCGTTCTAACTTGGCCAGGAACACCCTGGGATCAATGAAGATTTAATGATCTTCCTAGTACTGTGTTAGACGTTTTCATGTACATCTTATCACCCTTATTGTTGACATTGTTGTAAAAACTACTATCCCCATCTTGAATTTTATACAGCTGACCTGAGCTAGACTAAGTGGCTTGCCTCTGGTTACACAGCTGGTAAGTGGTGAGCTGCGATCCATGTCTCCAGCTCTTTCTGTTTAGGAAGACTTCCCTTCCCATTCTGCTTTCCAAAACTCACTCCAGAAATAGCTTGGTACTCAGCCTCACCTAATCATATGGTTTAGCAATGCCCAGGATCTTAATTCTATCGCACAATTCTAAAATTTGTCTAAATATATCAATGATGTCTTCTAGAAATGCTATTCATTCCAACAAAATCAGAAAAAAAAATAGTAGTAGATAATGAGCACCATAAAATATGGGTGACTCTCAAATGTATAGCAGAATAATATAGTAATGTGGCGTAGGGTGGCGCCATATTGGTCAGCTCTGCCATTTACTTAGTAATGGTGTGAAGTCAAACACTTAACTAAGTATCTCTAAGCCTCACTTGCCTCTTCTGCAAATCAGAAGAAATAGTAGTTCCAACCTCATATCATCATTTTAGGGAATAAAAAAGATAACGTGTGTAAACCTCTAAGTATAATGCCCATTACAGAGCAAGCCCTTAATAAATAATGGTAACTACCATCTTCATTATCATCATCATCATTACCACTATTTTGGAAACATGATCTAGGAAAATAATGCACTTTTTTTTTAAACCACATCAAACCACTGTAACTCTGAACATCATAATACACTCCTCTTCCTAGTCTAATGTGAGGTTTCTGAGTAATTTTCAGTACCTATAAATCCTGTTAGTTCTCTTCAGGAAGATAGCTATGTACCACAAAATGTACTCCCTGGGAACAGTGGATATATCTTCTAGAAATCCCCCAGAACAAGTAGTTCTTCCCCATCCTGCTCCTATTCTTTGTTTCATAATTGCAAGGAATTCTAAGCCTGGCTTAGAAGGGGTACAGGGTAAGAGAAGAAAGAGATAGAGATGATAGAGATAGACACACACACACACACACACACACACACAGAGGGGATGGGAAGGGGAAGGGAGGAAAGGGGAAAGGGGAGGGGAAGGGAGAGAAGAGGAGAGGAGAGGAGAAGAGGTGGAGGGGAGGTGGTGGAGAGGAGGGAGGCAGGGGATTGGGAAAGGAAGGACAGGTCACTTTCTTAGAGATTTGGGCTGTCCTATTTATCCAAGCCATAATGTTACAAATAGAAAACTAAAGATTTCATCTGCACATGACCACAGGGCTCAATCACATCAGCCTCTACTAAGGCAAATTCTCTTGACATCCAAGTCACAGATTCTAGAAGTTTCTGAATCTGGTTTTCTATTATGCACCCAGAACCAAAAATAGATTCACTGATGATTTTTTTTCTTTTACCTTAATTTATAAGGGCTAGTTAACTGACTACCCTGACTACCTTAAAAACTCTTAAGAATCTATGAAGCATGGAAAATCATGAATTTAATTAGTCTCATCAAAGTTTAGGCAACGGGCTTCTGAGAGTTTGCACTATACTTTCTCTGGACTACTCCTAAACCCCTGTCAAGTTTCAAAAGTCACAGTACTTCCTCCCTGCCCCCTACTCTGTTGAGTCTTTCTGACATGTGCCCCTATATATCTGCCTATGTCCAAATTATTGTCCGCCTCTCCAGCCAGTTTAGGTTACAAGCTCTTACTGGGGTGGAAGCATTTGTTTTATTTACTGCCTATCCTCATGTGCTAGTGAAGAATATATCTTTGCTAATTAAGAAACACTTGTTGAATAAATTGTACAAATTATATATGCTTAATATATCCAATAGAAGTTACTTTAAAACAGTTGTTCACAACTGATTGCAGACGATATTAAACCATAGGATGTAGCAATTATTCAGAGGTTCCTCTCCCTCAATCCTTGGGTCACCTGCAAGAAATTTCTTTTTCTCTATCCCCCTGTCCCAGGTCATTGCCATGTGACCATTTGGCATTAATAACCTTGACCATTCAATTCTTTTCCCATTTCCCTTGCCTTCCAGTTCTTCCCATTCACAGGAATATGTGCTGTCTTGTCAATTACAAGTCACATGACTGGCTCTATCTTTAATGCATTTATAAGCTTAGCTTATTCAATAAACAGCTTCCATTTCCAAATTGGGAAAAGTACCTGTTGTGGGATGAATTGTGCTCCTCCCAACCTACCCCCCAAAATTCATCTGTTAGAGGCCTAACCCTAATGACCTCAGAATATGACTGGATTTGGAGATAAGGCATTTAAAGAGGTGATTAAGTTAAATAAGGTTGTTAGGGTGGTTCCTAATCCAATCTGACTAGTATCCTTCTAAGAGGAGGAAATTTGAATAGGCAGGGCTCCTGTACACAGGCAAAACCAACCATGTGAGGACACATGGTTGGATCATAGCCTTCTGCTGGCCAAGGAGGGAGGCCTCAGAAGAAACCAAACTTGCCAATACTTGATCTTGGTTTTCTAACCTTTAGAACCGTGAAAAATAAATTTTTGCTGTTTATGCCACAGAATCCGTGGTATTGTGTTATGGCAGCCCTAGCAGGCTAATACACTAATAAAAGTTAGAATATCTCACCTATTTTCTGGAGCTGAAAATCTATCCTTATCATCATTGTTTTTCCATTGTTTAGTAGGCTTTTATCTCTAAAAGCAGACATAAATATAAACATTAAGGAATAACCCAATAATAATAATAATTTATCGGTTACCAAATATGTACCAGGCACTATACTGGGTGCTTCATGGAATGTCAATTTATTCTCCACTTAACAGCTCAGAAAACTTAGGACCACAGAGGTTGATTAACCAGATCAAGATCGTATAGTTAGCATAGAGTAAGAGACTGGACTTGACTATACATCTGTCTAAGACAGCTGATTGTGGAGGAAACAGTAAAAGGTTTGGAACCACATGACTTGGGTTTGAACCCAAGTTTGTTGCTGAAATTCAGAGTGTCAGAGTATTATGATTAAGTCCCTAAGGAGCCTCAGTTTCCTCATCTGCAAAAACAAGAATAATATCCACTTTTCAGGGTTGGTAAAAGAATTATACAAGATAACATACAAAGCAACAAGAACATAGTAGAGAATCAAAAATAATCAGACCTTCTGTATAGTTTGTGGAGGCAAAGGCAAGGTCATGACCCTAGACACCACAACTAGCAAGAAACTATCTTATTTCAGCAGGCCTTTTGGTTTCAGTAAAGAAAAAAAAAGAAGACTTTTCTGTATTGATTTATATGGGATCATTTAAAAATTAAATAAACTTATGCCTGTGAGGTTTGAGTCTGAGCTCGAGCCTGTGACAGGGTGCCTCACAGGACGCCTGTGCTCATTGCTGGGCACAGACTGAAGGAAAAGCAAGTTAAGACCGGCCTGTCTTAGCAGGTCAGAACTGAGCCAACTAAGACTAGTGTGTGTGTGAAGATACATATTTGGTTTTGAAATTCTGATTTGAATTTAAGTCTATTTGTAACTTGTACTTCTTAAAGAAATCACTATTCAATCATGGCTACAAGTACTGCTTAGCTACAATGATCTCAAAATAAAAGGTTTAATTAAAAATAAAATAAAGGAAGTGTCACACAGGAGTTAGCAACACCTTGAGTCAAAGCCACCTCCTTCATTATTCTAAATAAGTGACCTTGGACCAGTTCTCTCACTTCCCCAAACCTGTTTGCCTCATCTGTAAAATGACCACAATAATAACTACTTCATACTTTGGTTGTAAATAAGAAATGCAATTAGATATGCATAGTGCTGAGTGATAATCGCATTTATATAACATTTGCAACATGCCAGTCACTGGTATAAGCAACAACTTGAGGAAAATAGGTACTATCATCCTCGTTTTACTGAAGAAGAACCTGAGATTCAGAGAAGTTAAGTAACTTGCTCAAGGTCACACAGCTTGGAGGTGGTGCAGCTGCATTCAGACCTAGGTAGTCTGGTTCTAGAGGCTGCACTTTTAACCTCGGGTGTCTGCATCTGAGTAAAGTTCAATACCCAGCACCTGCCATTGTGTGAAGGCGAGAAATCCCCCTTTTTAATTTGACTGCTATTTAATTTTGCATCATTTTCTTAGTTTTTGTTTGAAAAGAACTTTAAACAACTAAATAAAATGTAACCTATAAATAGGAGTGCTTTCCAAAAAGTGTATGAATGGTGGTTTGTTTCAAATTTCCCTTCGTTTTAGCTAAGAATCATAGTAATACTTTCAATGACACAAATCATGTTGATAATAGAAATAAATAGCTAATGTAAATGGAACTGAATAATGCTGTGAGAAATGTTGAGAAAAAGTTGAGAAACGTACATTGAAACCCCAAGGGGGTTTTGTGTTTCCTGGGTAAAGAATATACTGTACAGAGTGTTCTCTGTCTTTTTAAGTCAACATGCATGTGTAATATAAAATAACAAAACATTTTTCTTCAAAAATATCATGCCAATATATTTTTTCCAACCTCATTTTTAAGTCATGTGGAAAGGTAATCATGGTGTATGGGACATCTCACCACCTAGTTCAAATTTTCCAATTTCTCTTGAATACCTATCTCACATTTGTCTCTGCTTCACCCCATGTGTACCAGCATATACCTTGAGCGGCCCTGTGCTGGGTGCTGGAGACATTATCCAGAGGTAACGACACAGCTCTCCCTGAAGACGCCCAGAGACAGCGAAGTGATCACAGCAATATGATGGGTGTATCCACAGCAGAGCGTCCACAGCTGAGCTGGAGGAAGTGGGCGGGGAAGACTAGTCAGGTGAGCAGGTCTGCAACTGGGCCAGCGGCTCGGTTTTAACGGAGAAGCCTTCCTGGAGTGTGAAGCGGGGCCACAGCAAAGGTACGGGGCGTGGAATGCCTCGTACATAATGCCCTGGAGTTTAAATATGTTAAGGATTTTAAAAATGAGGATGTCTAAACATGATTAGATCTTAGGACGTAGTGGGAAGACTGTGGAAATTAAATTGGATTGAAGCAATTTAGGGGCAAAAAAAGTAATTCAGAAGGCTAACTGCTGTTGCTATGACAGGAGAAAAAGCAAAAGGGTCTGATCAAAGGCCATGGCAGTGGAAACTGAGAAGACAGAGAAGGATGAAGAGGTACAAACCATGACTTCGCTTCCAGTCTTTTCTGTGTGCTAAAAGCAAAGCCAAACAAAGAAATCCACACACAAAAAACTGTGTTTCCCATTTTTCTCCATAGCACAGGCATCATTTATGAATAATCCAGTAAGTAGTTAGAACTAATTTGTACTGTGCCTTCTAAATTTACCATTAATTATTGCCCCGAACAATTCAAAGGATTTCATTTTTCCATCCTTTTTTTCCTTGGGTTCATCCGAGTATTTTGGTCCATTTACCACTCCTTTCTTTTATGTCTTTGGTTTTTGTTTTTTTTTGTTTGTTCGTTTGTTGGTATGTGGGTAGTTCCCTGACTGGGAATCGAACCCAGGCCGCAGCGCTGACAGCGCCAATGCGGAAGCCTTAAGCCACTACACCACCAGGGAACTCCCTGTTTATTTGTTTTTTTAATTTTTGTTTCTTTTTTTTTTTAATTCCCCCCCACACCCCCACACCCCCACACACTCCTGCTCCTTGTAACTCTTTTCCCCCATATATGCTGCAACACTTTGCTCTCCCAACATGTTCCTGTGCCACTCTGGTGGTCCCTTCTGTGTCCTGTGTTAGTTCCTTCCTGATAAAGAAGTTGTCCCTTTTCTTCTATGTTCTGTGGTTGCCATTAGAGGTGTTGGGTTTTTGTTTCCTTATTTTTGTTTGTTTTTTGTTTTTTTTTTTTGTCCTCTGCTGTTTTCTTCAATATGATACTTCAACTTACTGTTCACACTACAGTTTTAATGATCATGATAAAATCTTAACCTCTCTCTTCTTATCTTAATTTCTCAATATGTTTTCAAGGCCCAATTTCAAATCGACTTTGAGGGCCTGCTTCATGTGGCTCCTTGACAACAGAGATCTTACACAACCGCCCCAAACACACTTCCCTGCTGAGCCAGCCACCTTCCAAGTGTGTCCTCCCCTAAGCAGCAAAGTACACAAAGTTCATCTCTCCAAGTGCTTAGATTCCTGTTCCCCAAAGCAAATGGCAGCAGGTTTTAAGCTTACAGAAATGAAATTGAAGGGGGGGTGGGGGTGGGGGAGTGACGAGGTCAGCGAAATAGCCCTGGCTGAATGGACTGGGCACCGGCTGTCCTCAAGGTCCTGGGGGGCAGAGAACCTCTGTCCCCACTTAACTTGGAGGCTCCAAAGCCAGCGTGATTCAGCGAGTAAGCAGTCCATCCAACCAGCAACTCCTCGGGCTAACAGCGACCTGGGGGTCCCGTCCTTGCTGAGCACTCTCACGCTGAAACACGGCTGATGCCGCTCTGAAACAGGAGTGCCGACACGGCTCACTTCTCACTTCCGAAATCTGCACAAGGGTGTCAGAACCACACGTAAGTTTTTCGAAAGCAAGTGTTAGTTCCCTCTGCCCTCCGCACCCCTACCCCAGCGGCCCTGAGGTTGGAACTCAGGCAGTGACTTAGATGGAGACGAAAGGGCAACGTCCCGAAAATTTTGCGTTGTTTTTGCTTGTGTTTGGAGGGGAGGAGGGGGAGTGGAGGACCTGGGGTCGGAAGAGAGAGTCCAAGCCCCCCCGGCCCTTGCCTTCCTCTTTATCCGGGGGGTCTTCGGCGCACTGAAGGGAAATATTTTGTAGAAATGGTCTTTCTGCTTTTCCTGGCAGCTCCCCACCAGAAGTGACTTAGCCAGAGGTTGAGCGGAGGCTGCGACCTGGATTGGCTGTGAGTCAGGAGGCAAAGATCGCGCCGCTCGCCTCCCGGGAGCCTCGGGGCAGGTGACACACTCACGGGTGCCCTGGCGTTGACTTGACAGTTTCATCCCCGCCCACTTGCCGAGGAGCGCCCGGCCGGGGTGCACGCGCGCGCAGGGCAGCATAAAAGCTGCGGCGGCGCGGAGACGCCAAGCTCGCCCCCCACCGGAGCAACGGCCACACCATGCACGTGAACGGCAAAGTGGCGCTGGTGACCGGCGCGGCGCAGGGCATCGGCCGAGCATTCGCAGAGGCGCTACTGCACAAAGGCGCCAAGGTAAGACCGCGCACCCCCGCCAACCAAACAAACCCCCACAAATCCAAGGGGATTCCGGGGAGACAGGGAAGCTGTGCCCCAAGTGCCCACCTTGCCACTTCCCAAAGCTGCTGAGGCTGATACTTCCAGCAGAGCTCGAAAGCTGCTGGGAGAGAACCCGAACTTTAATTGCCCAATGTCAAGTCCTAAAGAGGAGCGTCCTGTTGTTTATTAGACTGTTCGTCTGCGTGTGGAGCTGCACAGGACCTGAGCTCCTCTCCTCTATCCACATACAGGTAGCGCTGGTAGATTGGAATCTGGAAGCAGGTATGAAGTGTAAAGCTGCCCTGGATGAGCAGTTTGAACCTCAGAAGACCCTATTCACCCAGTGTGATGTGGCTGACCAGGAACAACTGAGAGGTAAGTGAGGGGTCCATCCATCAACGCGGAGCACGCAACAGCCTTGAACAGGCAACAACCTGAAGTTGCCCAGGCCCAAGCGCCAGCCTGGGACAGGCGGCTGGGCCAGCTCCTGGAGAGCAGCTACCTTTAAGCTCCAAGAAAGCTTGGAGTGTTATGTTTCCTACTGACATCCCAACAGCCATAAAAACAAACTGGGGGAAAACCCAACTCCGCTTGAGAAATCCTTTTATTTTAGTCATTTGGCAGCACATAATGTAATCAAAATTCCTTTGGGTATTCAAAGACAGTGCTGCTACAGTAATTATTAAACGATTGGAAGTGCAGATGCAACTTGGGAAGTTAAACATCGGCTAAGGAACTGTGGCAAACAACTTCTCCCAGGAAGCTGGGAGACACAGAGTCCAGTGACAATGAAATGTAGCAGCGTTTCTCTTCTAAACGTAGGAGAATGCAATTCAAGTTTGTCATCACAGACATGCTAGGTGCTTTTAATCAGATGTTCTCCATGGTTTCTCCCCTAGGAGATGGTACTTCAAAAATAAGAGTAGCTGTACTGCAGTGTTAGAATGGCAGAAGAAAAGTTTCTATCAGACTTTCCTCAATGCTTTCCTGTTTCCGTCTACTCACTTAAAATAGAACAGTCCACTTGTGAAATATCAGGGACAATATTGGCATAGACCATAAACAGATTTGGTTATAGAGGCCCATAGACTTGCATGAAAAAAATACATTTTTTTCTCTATAAAAAAGTGGAAAAATAGAACATTTATAATTCACAAAGTTTTATTGAAAGACTGAGTACTTGTTAGGCTCATATTTATCAAGGAAGCAAAACAAAACAAAACAAAAACAAAACTTCCATAAAAATCACTCTAGTACTCTTGGTCTTAAAGGAATAGTGAAATGTGACTTTGTTTAAAAATGTTGAGCTGTTCTGTAACAGACTACAGTGACGTGGCATGTTAGAAGGGACTGTGCCCTTATATTTACAGAATATTGTTTTGAAGGAAGATACCTCATTAGAATCTGGAAATGCTAATAAAGCTCTATAACAAGGATTACAAGCATGAGTGGAAGAGAAGTGTAGATAGTGCTGGTGGAATGTATTTTGCCAAAGGATAAAGTTTTTGGATTGCACATGATATTTTGGATCAAGAATAGAGGAATATTGGGAGTTCCCTGGTGGTGTAGTGGCTTAAGACTTCAGTGCTGTCAACGCTGTGGCCTGGGTTCGATTCCCAGTCAGGGATCTACCCATATACCAAAAAAAAAAAGAAAAAAAAAAAAGAAAGAATACAGCATGTTAAATCTCCATATCCTATGCTGATGGCATAGGAAACGGTATACATCATCTGGAAGCTATTTCTGTCTGAATTTCTATAGTTTCACATGTGACATTTAACCTTAATTGTTTTGCTTTTCTGTATTTAAAATTAGTACCTTGGCTGTAAACACATTCTTTAAGGATAAGTGACTGTGGAGGAGGAAACTCAGACCCATAATGAGTGACCAGGACTAGGCATGTGGTCATGAGAAGTCCACATGTTGTCTGGACATCAGCACTTATTTGCATTTAAGGAAAACGTGGCATTGACTCTTCCAATATCAGAAATGAATGCTGGCTACAACTTTTAAAACAGTTGAGACTGTGGCCAAGGAAGACTTCACTAGAATCATAAAAATACAGGGGTGAAAATGTTCTTGGAGATGACTGAGACATAACTCATATTAGAAATGAATGAAGAAAATGCAACACAGAGGGTTTAGGTAAATTACAAAGAGTACCACAGATATGAATCTCAGCAAGAGTTAGCTTGTAAGTTACCTGAGCCCAATATTCAGTCACATGTCAAAAAGAAGATAGTGTATTATACATTGGTAAGGGAAGAGTCTAAGGAATGCAGTGATCAAAATGAGGAAAGAAAATTAAAGAAGCCATTAGACAAACATATTTAACTACCTAATTTCCTATAAGGTGAATGTGGAGTTCTAAAGAGTAGAACATTCTTAGTATGGTATGCAAAAAAAAAAAAAAAAAAAAAAAAAAAGAAAAAAAGTTATATTCCTTAAATGCTTTCTACTGGAGGATCTTATCTGGAATCAATTTGAGATCTGCAGAAGCATTTAAAAAATTCTGTGAAAAAGTTTTAATTTTGTTGTTTTCCATTCTGGTGTGGTAAAGGATACTTTAAAGGGCAAATAGTAAAGAATCTTGGCACTATTTTTGACAGTTAACTTGCATAATAATTTATCCGTTTGGGAACTGATTAATCTATACCATCCTCAATATGTCTGGTGGTTGTTAATAATTACATGATTTTATTTATGTGAATGTACTTTTTTCAAGGAACTCACATATTGGCTCCAACATCTGAGAACACATATCTGTCATTTAGAAGAGCACCCACAACTGTTCCTATAGTCTCAAGTAATAGAACTAGAACCAGTGGTAAAATGCCCAGGGAGGAAGTTTAAATCAACAGAACTATGTAAAAGTCAACTTTGAGAAATAATATGTTTCTCAATACAAAGGTAGCAAAGACTAGTATGAACAGGCTTAGGAGGGTTGTAAGGACTGGATGTGTGGTTGAATAATGGAATGAGTGACCTTCAGACTTCAGAATCTATGCAAACTTTACCTTGGTTGAACATATGAGGTTGGACAATTAATTTCACAAACTCATTCTAGAAAAAGTGTTACATGCATCACTGCTGAATATCACGGCAGTCACCTTTGAAGGACTCCCCTTGGGAAGCTATGCATCGATGCCAGTGTCTAGTCTGCCCTTCAACGCAATTTTAGAACTCTTATTCTGAAATGGCCATCAGAGCTGTCGTCATGCTCAAAATCTGACAATTAAGTTCATGAACTTGCCACAGTGTGCTTATGTTGGAAGCTCTGTACAAAGACCTTACTGAGTTGTTTGTATGGTGCTGCCAGCATAAACATACGGCAAGTTCATAAACTTAATTGTCAGATTTGGGGGATGATGACAGCTCTGATGGCCATTCCAGAAAAAGAGTTCCAAAATTGCTTTGAAGGGTGGACTAGGTGCTGGCGTCAGTGCATAACTTCCCAGGGGGACCATAGTGATACGCAATGAGGTATGTAGCAGCTTTTCTAGGATGAGATTGTGATGTTGTTTGATCTCATAGTTTTTCTACAAACTAGTAATACAAAGTAATAATAATAATGAGAAAGAGAAAAGAATGAAATAGTAAACATTGAGGTTACAGTAATCAAATAAAACCAACTGAATAAAAAGTTGATTTTACTTACTAGGATATCTATCACAACTCCCTGAAATGATCATAATGGATCTAAATACACAAGAAGACTTGTATTTAATATAACACTTTATGAAGATAATATGACATTTAAAAAAGGATATTTGTCATAGACTATGCCTCAGAACTTCAATAACTTCTTAGGAAACAGAGATGCTGGCTGTCCAACTGACTTCCAAGAGTTCCTAGCTTAGGAGGTTCACTTCTCTAAAATTAACTCCATTCAATCACTGCTTGTATAACTTTAGTGTGCACACAAGTCACCGATGGACCTTCCTGCAGTTAAGGTCCTAATTCATTAGGTTTTTGGTGGCCACAGATTCTGCCTTTCTAACAAATTTGCAGGTACTGCTGATGGATGCTACTCACTCACAAACCATACCTTGAGGAGCAAGGTGTTAAGTCAGAGTCTAAGAGTGTAACTTTTACTACTGGGGTGGATAAACAAAAATTCATTTCATGGCATAGGATATGACTAGAATGTATATTTGGAAAGTAAGAACATATCTATAATGTCTCTCTCTCTCTTTTTTCTAAATTAGATACTTTCAGAAAAGTTGTAGACCACTTTGGAAGACTAGACATTTTGGTCAATAATGCTGGAGTGAACAATGAGAAAAACTGGGAAAAAACACTGCAAATTAATTTGGTAAGTGATCTTAGCCATATTTATTGCCTAAAATTATTTAATGAAATGATTTTTTTAAAGGAAAAATGGTTCTTGGAAACAGTACAATGACCTATAATATGGAAAGAGAGAAGATCCAGTAATCTAAGAAAAAAAAGCATTTACAAATAGGAAGACAATTGAGACTTGTAATCGGGAAAATAAATCTGTCTTAAAATATTAAAAGGAAATATGAAAAAGAACATAGCTTATTACATAACTTAGGAGTTGGCAAACTCTGGCCCACAGATCAAACTAGCCTGCTATCAATTTTTGTGTGACCCACAAGCCAAAAATGGCTTTTAGATCTTTAAATTGTTGAAAAAAAGTAAAAAGAAATGTGAAAAGGATGACAGCTAGTCATCCATTTACACATTGTACTGGCTACTTTTATGCTACAACAGCAGAATTGAATAATTGTGACAGAGACCCTATACTGTGCAATGCATAAAATATTTACCATCCTGCCCTTTAAATAAAAATAATTGCCAACTCTGTCTTATTTATTTAAAAAATAAATCTTAATTTAATTTCAGGAATACATGTAACAGAAAACAAGGCTAAAGTGACTTTTGGACTATGCAATTAAGATTTTTATTCAGCCGCCTGGGTTCGATTTCCGGCCAGGGAACCTCCCCCCACAACCTCCCCCCAAAAAAGATTTTTATTCTGAAAGTGTGTGTGTGTGTGTGTGTGTGTGTGTGTGTGTGTGTGTGCACTTGTGCCATTTCCACAGGGTTTGATGACTGTTCAACTCTTACTTAAATTACAAAGTGTAGAATTAGGAATAAAATTTCCGTTTTATCTGTTGTATCACAAATTTGTTGGTTATGCCATTTTATAAACACAGTTGACAAAAGACATTGGGGTTTAGGAAAATCCAAACGTAGCTATAAAGCAACATGCCTGAGCTGAATTGTGTGTGGGGTCACCCTGCCCTCGGTAAGGTCATTCTCACATGGAAAGCAGGCATGATTAAAGTACAGAGCGGCCACTGTGTGTGTATAAACATACAGGGAGTGGCCCCTGCTTTACGATATCCTCCTAGATTATAAACTCCCTATAAACAAGAACTGTGTTATGTTCGTTTCTTGTTCCCCTCTCAGTTATCAGCACAATATCTTGAAGATAGTGCTTAGTCAATAAATATTTTACCTGAATTGATATTCCCAGGAGTAATTAACTACATTAATAACTTGGTGGAAAGAATGAGAATTGTACTAGCTCACAAAAGAGCCCAATCTGTAAGCACCATTTTGATAAGGGCACACAAAGTTGCTCCCCAAACTTGATAGATGCCTAAAATCCTTCAACTAAAAACAAAGCACTATTTCAAAGTACAAACCCCTTCCTTGCAGTTCTTTTTAAAATTTGTCTCAAGTGTTCCTTGGTATCATTCTATTTAAAAATAACTTCAAAACCTATTTAAGTTCCCCTCTCCTCCTCTCTCTCTCTCTCTCTCTCTCTTTCTCTCCGCCCCTCCCACCGCCGTGTGTGTGTGTGTGTGTGTGTGTGTGTGTGTGTGTGTGTGTGTGTTTAAAGAAACCCAACAACTACTTTTTCTGAGTTAAGACAATTCTATGATTTAGACTAGTAATGTAAGTGAAATAAAATGAAATTTTTCTGACTGTGAATCATACCTACATCTCTTGGCTAAATCATACTTTATCATGGTATATCAATGTTTAATACACCATTTTATTTATTTATTTATACCTAATTTAATTTTATATTTATGTCTCTCTGATTATAAATGACAGTAGCTTATCATTTTCTTTTCTTACAGTATTCTTATTTGATTTGAGTGTCAATTAGTCTTTTGCCAACTTTTCTCTCCTGATCTGTCAGTTTTTGAACAGAATGCAATCATATCTTAAATGACAAATGTTAATTTCCCTACCTTCCTCAGTAATTCTGTCAGTTTGGACTCTATTTTATAAACCTGTAATACCTGGAGCATAAATTGATGGTGATTATAATTTATTGATCCTTGATTTGTTTTTTTTAAGTTGTACCCCCATTTGCAACGTGTGATGTTTTGATCCATTCTGTATTTCCATATATAAAATTGATACCCATATTTCCTGTTGGTTCACATTTACCTAGGCATATCTTTTCCTGTTACGTTATTTTGAAAATGTTATGTTTTATGTTAAACTTGTCTCTTGCTGGCAGTATAGTTTGAGATGTTATTTTTTTTTCAATCACAACTGGGGATATCTGCTTTTTCTATTTGTAAATTTAAGCCACTTATATTTATCTTTACTCTTCTATTAGGATTTATGTCTTCTACTTCATATTTTATATTTACTAAGTTTTCCTTTAGTTTTTGTCCTTTTTCTGCTCCTTTTTAAAATTTCATTGGGTAACTTTACTTTTCTTTGGCTGGTAAGAAAACTGTACATATTATATATTTAATCTTTGGTGTTTACCCTGACTTACTTTGAACCATTATTTCATTATATACTTTGGTTGGCAGATTAAACAAAAAAGAATTAAATATACAACCAATTGGGAGCTTCAGGAATTTTTAGGAATATATTTTTATAAATTTATTCCACTCTGTAGAAGCACATAGTGGCAAATTTTTTGAATCAGGCTATCTTAGTGAAAAAGCATGAATCACACAATGGTTTCCTCCCTTTGACTTCAGTACAGATATTTTTAATACTTTCATCAGTAATACATATCTACAAATAAAGGTCATATTTATAGATAAAGTCACTATATTTAATGCATTCGTAATAGGCACCTACTGGGTCTTTCCTCAGAGAAATCAGATGTCAGAAAACAATACCCAATGAGTTAATGTGAGAAACATAACAGTGAAAAGATTATAGGATTCAAAGTATCTGTCTTCATCTAGCTAAGAGAACATGTTTGCTTGAATATAGTCAAGGTGAATAAACACCTGTTTCAAGCTGGGAAGTTTCTACACTATCTGAAAATAGAAGAATCTGGAAGACCAGTGGAATTTCATTTGACCTCTTTGGTTAAAATTCACTCTCCTGGATCCTTCCTTATTGAAATTTAGCTGGCCTTTATTTTTCTTTGGACTCTGCTGACACTGGTCACTCCTTAACTTAACTCTAGGAACAAATGACATTTATTTGATTTTGCATAGAACAAAATATAACCTTTGTTCCCCATAATTGTAACTTAAAAACATGTTACTTCTCCTCCTGACTGGGACACCCATTGCAAGGGTAGATAAGACTATGACCAATCATTGTTCTTTCAACTTGATTATCTCTGTTAGCATAATGCAAATATTTGTATGTGGTTCATACAATAATATTTTTAGATACTGCTGTGACTGTAATTGGCCTTCTTACACAATCCTTTGTGTACTTCTGCACATTTTTCCATGTTCTTGTCCATGTAAGAAGTAGACACTTAGTTAAAGGACCTCACTACAAAGATCTTGTTCTTCTGAAATTACATACATGATTATACTATTCTTATAGGATGCACCAATTTTAAACTTTTATTGGAATTATTATTTTTTAGAATTATTTTTACCTATGTGTCATTTATGCTGGTATGCTATAAGCTCTTTCAAAGCAGAAAATTATGGTTTTGTGGACAGAGTAGATGTTCAATGAATATTTATTGGATACCTAAATTGCCATTCTATGATATTTTACATACATGGATGCTCAATTTTGGGTTTTAATGCAACATTTGGATGATTTCCTAATACATCAGTGTTGCCAAACAGTATTATCTGTCCTACTTTTACCCCTTACCAAACTCACCCCTTCCTCATTCCTCAATCTCACCACTTCTCCCTCTTCTAAGTATTTTGTTTCCCTTAAGTTATTTTGTAATTTCCCCTTAGTCTGAAACTAACCACAGCAGCCTTATGTATAGCTGCTCAGAGTTCTCTAGGAATGCTCAGAAAGAAGTCTTTGTGTAACTACCAAAGCTTACTCTGGCAATTGGGCAGAGGTAGATTTAACTTCAAATATTGATAAGGACATTCTATAAGGTACTTATTCTATGTTTTGAAGCTTTAATAAACCTAAACAATTCATCCCCCTCCAAGTGGAATTTGTCATCTAATTTGGACATATAACTAGCATCCTCGTATAGTGAATCCTTTAGTATATTCAATAAAAATTAAGCAAACTGGATAGCTATTGCTGGTCTCTAGAAATAAAAGAGTTGAACTTAGAAAGATGTGCATTTAGAATTAGTCAGAACTGGATTTTAGTCCTGAATTTAAAACTCATGAACTTATTTCTCCAATCTTGAATTTCTCAGTTTGTGAAAAGAAGAAGATAACCTCTGAGGTTAAATTTAAATAAACCATAATTTGTAGGAAATATCTAGGACAGTGCTACTACATAGTATACACTCAATAAATTGTATTTCTCCTCCTTAGTATAAAAACCTACATTTTCTTCATTCTCACTACCTCATTTCTATAGCGGAGGCGGGGGGTTCCTCTCTCCTACTGTACCTCTAAATGAAATGTTGAGAAAGTGGTTAGAGACATTGTTGTCAAATGTACTCCCTTTTCTTGGCTCTCAAGATGTTGGTTACAAATTAAATTAGTAATTACTTTCTGTTATTGATACTCTAATATCGAAAGACTCAGTTGAACAATTGTAGTTAGGCAGAACTTACTAAAATTATAGTCACTTCCACAAGGGTGAAGACATACTATTTACTTCCTAAACAAGCAAAAATTGAGAAAGACTGAATACAAAAAATAAAAGATGAAAAAGGATTTCAGAAAAAGAAATGGCCATCTATATGAGTATCTCCCTTGAGAACTTGGCTGGGACCTGAGAGGCAAAGAGAGAGATTTAAATGACAGATTTTTTTTTTTTAATTACAGTGTAGAATGAGACTCATAAACAAACTAAAAAGAACCCCAGAATGGAGGGAGATGAGATAAAGGAAATGCCAGATTAAAAAATTTCAGTAGCAAACACACACACACACACACACACACACACACACAAACACACACATACTATGTTATAGGAACATATGTACATGTGTATGTAAAAATGTAGGAAGACATGATGTCTGAATAAGAAGAATTCAACAAATAAGCTATTAATATTTGCCCATTTATCTGTATTACTGAAGAATTATTCCCAGTACAGGGGAATTCATGAACATGGTTTTAAGTTATAGAATGCTTTAGTGAAAAAAGTAATTTCAGATTTAGAATTCAACTCAATTGTAATTGAAGTATTATATATAAAAATTGTCCTTTCATAACCAAAAATATTGAGTCAGCATGCGTTAATTAATTCATTTTGTCAATAACTGAATTTTTAATTATTGTCATTATATAAAAATAGACATGGGGTTTTTTTAGAGAATTAATTGCAAAATTTTAACTACCTTTATAAAAATGTGTTAAAATATACTACAGATTTCAGCTACTTTGTGTTTGTAGCTAGAAAAACATGTCTACAATTTATATTTTCTATCTTTCCCTAGATACTTGATTTTATAATGACCTAAACTATGAGATATATAGACATTGCCAAAGGGCAAGAAAATATACTTTGAAATATTAACAGGAAATACTTTATTTTATAGTTTTCTAACAATTGTTTTAATATGTTATGTGGGATAAGGAGGAGATAATTCTAGTAAAGGAAAAGAGGTGAAAATATCATATATGCACTGTGGAAGCATTAGGCCTTGTCGTGTAGATTTATCCCAAGAACACTTTCATTTGAAAAGGTACTCAGTTCTTAACCTGATAATGGATGGAAAGTTATTCTTTGTCCTACTCCACCAAACACCTGGGACTAAATCCTGCTTTAAAAAAAAAAATAAAAATAAAGCTTACATATTCCCAAATGTTCTCTCTGGCTGCCTCTTGTAGATGTTGAAAACACAAAAGTGGGGTGTCAGCAAAGCTGTAAATACCTGAGAATAAAAGCATAACGCCAATACGCGCAAACACGAATTCTGTTCAGACACGCTGGAGACCTGGGCAGAAACCAACAGCATCTAACTGACTTCAGTAATTTCAGCCATGTACCTTTTTTTCCTTCTTATATAAACCATTATTGTTTGTGTTCCATTTGAAAGGAAATCACGTGGAGATGTTGCGCATTCTCCCTAAGCCTACTTAATATCAAGCTGACACATGGCTTAAAGTGAAGAGTATTTTCAATTCACTTTCTTGTCCTAGAACTCCTATTAGGTAGAGAGGCAACTCTGCGTGGTTACCTGGGGGAGAGGGGGCGGGATGAGTAGGGAGGGAGGGGGAGTCAAATCGGTGGTGATGGAGGGAGAACTGGCTCTGGGTGGTGGGCACACGATGCAACACACAGACGGTGCACTGTAGAGTTGTACCCCTGGGACCTATGTAATTTTTGCTAACCAATGTCACCCCCACAAATTTAACAATTAAAAAAAATCAACTGAAAAAAAGAAAAGAACAAAAGAAAACTTCCAGAGGACTTTTTAAAATGAAAAGAAGGTGAGCACGAATCTGTGCCCTCAGTTACACACTTGTGATCTGTTGTATCATTTTCTTGGCAGTATTGTAAAGAACGAAAAAAGTAGCAATTAAGGTGTCCAAACAAGTTCATTACCTTCTAGAACTCTGAGTTGGAAGGGAAAGGACTTCTTAAATCTAAAAGGCAAGAACAATAAAAAAATAAAGGGATTTCAAATATGTTTCATATCACAAGTAATTTTTGGCAATGGTGAATTCTTGAGTGTTAGAATAAAGCAGGAAAGGTGCCTGCGTGCAGGGGTGAGTAGTGGAGCAGAGCGGACGCTTGCAAGCTGTCATGAACAAAATTAAGTGTTGGGCGTTACCCAAGACTGTCCGCCCAGGAGCAGAAGCCCTCCTGCTCAGACCGGCGGAGCGGCTGGGCCTCACACGGCAGGACCGTCGTGACCAGGCTGCTTGACACGACGCTCAGGGACAGCATCAGGCCCCAGTTCCTTTTCATCCTTTCCATCTGCCACCCTACATGCTGGTTTCCCCCTTACGGATGCTGGCAGTATCACTGTTTGTCCCAGTCAGTGCACCATACGAAGCCATGAAAGAGAAATGTCATCGTTTCTTTCTGGTTGTCTTAAGAGTAAGAAAATTTTCTCTTCAGTGTCTTCTCCCACCAGCCCTCCCCACCCCCAGACCCCACCTCCAGCTGACTGCTCATCAGGTCTCCCTGGCCGGAAATGGGTCGCATGCCCATTCCTAAGCCAGTCAATGGCAGGGAGAATGGGGGTTCCCTGACTGAATTAGATTAATCAGTGTGTACACTAATGCTGGGAGATCACCTTCCTCTATATTACATGGGGAAGAAGTAGATAAAGTGCAAAATAGAGTTTTTCTTAGGAAAAACAGCAAATAAAAACTGTGCAGGAAATTAAAGATACCAACTATTATATATTACAAAATCTAAGAATTAAACAGAGCAGATGAATGTGGGCTCACCAGACTTGAGAACCATATACTTGTAAGAAGGGTGAATACATTTTGTATCCAATATTTATTACAAAGATAGTAATATGTAGAATTCATAAAGATGCTGAGAATTGAGTTAAAATTAACAAAACACTATGGGGACACAACCTTTATCATAAAACCTCAGATTGGGCAATTAAATGAAATTTTGCAGAGATGTGATAAGCTCCACAATTATAGGCAAACAGAAGAGAATCCAGGTCCAATGACTAGCTTTGGGGGGGGGGAAGCCATTTCCAAACCTTTTATAGGCCTAATATTAGCAGAAATCTCCCTAGGTGCCTGGGATAGCAATAAGAACACTGGTGTGTGACTGTATGACCGAGTCTAACGGCTCTGTTGCTTCCCCGCTCATGCCTCTGGATTAGGTTTCTGTTATCAGTGGAACCTACCTTGGTTTGGACTACATGAGCAAGCAAAACGGAGGTGAAGGTGGCATCATTATCAACATGTCGTCTTTAGCAGGTAAGAACACTTACTGTGTTAATAATGTCTTATTGGTAATTTAGACCACAAAAGCAAATGCACTTCCAAGTATATTTATTATCGACTTGGGTTTGACATGGAAACTAATTTTTTTAATGACTCTATAGACCTTTCTATTGTAGAGTATCAAAAGTGTCAATGTTTATTTCTATTATTTTAAATTGTGACTTTTAAAAGTAATCTTATTGCGGTAGTATTTTTTAAAAAGTTATATATGCTTCTAGAACTACTGTTTTTTAAAGGCTGTTGTAAGATTCCTAAGCAGGAATACACGTGAAAGCACCTTTGACAAAGTGAAAAGTGCAAAAAGGAGTTAAGGTATAATATGCTGCGGGGAAGGCTGAACCTGACCTCTCCTCTCTTAGGGTCTCTGGCTGGGTCTGAGAATTAAGTTGACATGAGATAGATTAACAGGAGCGAAGCATCCAGATTGTTCACATTTCACTCCTTAGGTAAATGAAGGCCCAAAGAAGTGGCCAGGCCAGCATGTTTCGATACTAGGTTGAACAGACAGAAGCAGTGATGGAAAAGTAATATTAATATATATATATATATATATATATATATATATATATATATATATATATATATATATATATATATGGAGACTAAAGGAAGATAAGAGTTATTTTATTTTAACGAGGCCTGTCTGTACAGAGTTCTCTCAGCTCAGGTATCTGGTGATAAGACTGTTTCTTTCTTCCTGGTGTAGGTAGGGCCTGCATTAGAGTTGTAGCACCTGTTTTTGGGAAGAAAATGGGGAGGTCAGAGGGCTTTTCTTACATCTATAGTTTTTCAAGGGCTTTTACCTCAAAAATATCTCATGCCCAAGTGCCCTATTCTGCCACCCTTCAGTGCTACACTGCTGTAATAACGAGACCCAAAACACATGATAGCTTAGAGTATAAGCTTATTTCTCATTCCTATATCAGCCCAGGACAAGACACTTGTTTCAGGGAACCTCTGCTATATGCAGTCGCTTGGAAAATGAGGCTGGCAGAAGCTCTGCTGTCATCAACATGGACATTTCAAGGTCGTGGTGGCATTGGTGGGCTCCTCTCCAACAGAAAGTTGAAAAGAACACCGAGCAGGCATAACTGCTCTTTTAAACCTCTCTGCTCAGTAGTGGCAAGCCTCACGTCCCCTCGTGTTGCAGTCTGGAATTTAATCTCCTAGCTCACCTGACCACAAGAGAGTCTGAGAAATGTGTCTCAGGAAAGAACAGGCTTCCGGGGACAGCTAATGATCTCTGCCACACCCTGCGCTTTTATGCAAGGTGGTAGATTTAACATCAGCTGATAACATATTACTCAATAGTAACTGTAAACTTTTGGCAGGAACTTTTGGGGCAACTTAGCTAGATACTGTACTTTTACAGAGCTAGGGGGAAAAACACAATGGTTCTTAAATAGTTCAAGGGAGGTTATGAAGTTTTACAAATCTGATCAATAGTGACAGCAAGTCTAAACTACTCATGTCCAAAAATAGTGAGACTTTCTTAAATTACCTGGTTGGTTTCCGTTAACATGGTCATTTCAGAATAGGTGCCCCCACCATCTTGTCCTCTGTCTCCCAGCTCCAGTAGTGGAGGTCAAAACCTTAAAGACAAATAGTCAAGTCTAAAATCTACACAATTTTGAAATAAAGCCATAAGAAACAAACTAGATAAATGATTGGAGAATGACAAGAAGTAGTGTTTAATATTTTATTAAAAATATAAATGTAAAAGAACTCAAGGTGGTCATGAAGAGACCATTCCATAGATTCTCTCTCTAATGCTAAGAGGGCAAGCAAAGCCTGGAGAACCACAAACACTCACTCCACAGGGAACCCCTTGCCCTCTGCAGTTATACTCATCTATCACTGGAGGCAATGATTTCATCTCAGGAAGGCTACCGGGCTTCGGGGTAGCATCACTGTAGGATTCTCTGTAGTGATTCTGCACCGTAAGAGGAGGCTTACTTGCCTTAAAGATCATGAACAGAGCAATGCAAAGTAGTACTGTCTTTTATCCAAAAAAGTATTTAAATATACAAAACTAACATTCATTGAGCCCTCGCTGTTTATGTGGTGCTATTTTAAACACTGTGTAGGCAGTACCTCACGTAACACTCACAGCCACCCTGTGAAGTAGATTCTATAATCTTCATTTTGTAAACGAGGAAACCATGGCAGGAAGAAAGTCAGTACCTTGCAGTAGAGCTGTAATTCCCAGTGCAAGCAGCCTGATAAAAGGCTTCTTATGTCTTAACCACCAGGCTATCTGTCTCTTCCACCTATGAGTTTACCTGGTAATCTAGCTCCCATGTCTCTTTTAGTCTATGAAGTAGAACCGTGGTTTTCAACCTTGAAAAGAAAAACACTGAAGTAGAAGAAACTGAATTTCTATAACTTGATTAAGTCAAAGCAATTTGCTAGTATCTTCACTGGGCACTGCTTTAATCTTAAAACTACATTACTAAACCTTCAGTAAAAGCTTAAACTTTTGCCCCATTTGACACACAGAGGAAAAAGCCCTGTAAACATTTGAGGAGCTTACTGGAGTCACAGGTCAAAACATGCCATTGAGAAGAGCAATTTAAGGATTACAATTAGAGGTCCACTTTGCTTTCTTGGCTCAGAGTTTGGTTTATCACACTATATCCATCACTGGGTGTTCATTCTCTTCTTACCTGTCTCAGAGCTATGTGTGGATCTTTCTCTAATCATGCAGATAAAACAATGACTGAATATATGAGTATATTCAATGATAAAGTTGTTTCGGTTTTAAATTACCTTTTCAGCACTCCTTATTGCTTCTGGCCAATTGGGACAGCCCCTGCTATTTCTCTGTCCACCCAGGGCTTTATCAGTAAGGTGCCCTCATCTCAGAAAGAGTATTAAACTGCATTATCTTGGATTTTATCCGCTCACCAAGAGCTTTTGTTCTTTCCATAATGAGATTTGTCAAAAGTTCAGGGCTTTGTATAGTAGAGGGTAAATGTGGGCCTCTCTGTCTTCATACTTCCCTCAGAAATGTTATGAAGAATTTTATACCCTTGAAATCACAGCATGTTGGTAGAGGTCAGACAACCAAAAAAGTCTTTGAGGACTTCTCAAGTCAAAGTATCCCCCCTCCCCAGTTTTATTGATGTACAATTGACAAAATTGTAGAAGAAGTATTTCTAATGTTTGCTTCCTTGTGGTTTTCAAACTTTCCTTCTTCGTGTATTTTTTTCTGTTTTACCCCCACTGCTCACTCTATGCTACTCAACAAGAGTCTATCTTTATGATCTCTCACAAAGATTTAGTGGAGTCCAACTGTCACAGTAAAAACGTTGACACACTGGTTTGGGCAGAGAAGTTAATGAGTAATGACCACTGACGCAGACCGAGTAGCAAATGTAATTAATAAGGTTAACAAACAGAGGTGTAGTTAAAGTGGAGAGTGATTCCTCAGCATATCGAGGGAAGGGTGTGCTCCAGTCCAGAGCCCCAGAAGGTGTTCTGATCATTGTTAATCACGTAGACTCTTCTATACAAGTTTTTCTTTGCAATCATAATATAAAAGCCTGCACTCATTTGGCCACATTCATCCTTAACTATTAAAAACAAAAAATAAGAAGTTGGAAGGAACAACAGAAAATAGTGAAGCCTGGTTTAATGCACCTAATTAAATAGCTGTGCTCTCATAAAATAGCCCATAAGGGTCAAATGTGATTTTTATATACTTAGTTACTAAAAATGGTGGGAGGACAAAATAGTCACAGAAGAAGTAATCTGTGTACCAGTCGTGCTTCCATCTGCCTACCCACTCAGCCCCTGAGGTCTTGGTGTTCACTGGGGACATTGTTTATGCCTTGAAGACAAGTCACTCAGTGGTCTTTTGCAAGACATCCCATGACAGCCTTTTTACTCTGAGTTCAAAATATTAGTGTCTCAAGAAAAATCATAGAACGTTGTTTAGCATATCTTAAATATCAGCCTAGTGACATATGCACCTGGGCTATAAGTTTTATCTAAAACAATATAATTAGTTTGGATGTGCTAAAGTTTCCACTTTAAGTAACAAATTCAAGTGAATCAAATATAGGTTGAACATTTACAGAAAGAAAATGGGGATATAAAAGTAATTAGTCAAAATTTATACCCCAAGAGTTTACACACACACACACACACACACACACACACACACACACACAAGGGCTGTATCTAGAAAGTATCTAGCCAGGTTATATGAAAAATGTATGCCTGGATTTTTTTTCTGGACAGCCCTCATATCAATATGGCAGAACTAAATAGCATGGCATAGACCATTTAAATAGAAACATGACATTGAGTTGCAAGGCATTGGGACTCCCATGACTTGAAAAGCAGTAGTTTGACTAAAATGTCATAATAGACCAAAATTGCAGGCAAAAAATATTGATCACCTCTTTTACATATCCAGGCCAAAATGTTATTTATATCTATCTATCTATGTCTATCTATAGATAGACATAGATAGATAGATATATGGATAGATATAGATGTATCTATATCTGTCTATCTATCCATATATATATATATATATATATATATATATATATATATATATAATCTCATGTGGTATCATCTTCGCAACTATTCTTGATATAAGGAAAGGAGCCTAACATAGTTAGCAACTGCCAGGTCCCAGGCATTGTGATAAACTATCTATTATGTGTATCACATTTAACTTTTGCAAGTCCCTACAATAGAGGTCAAATTAATAACCTTTAATTTATAGTTGAACAACTAATCTTAAACAGGCTACATAACCTGGAAAATGCAGTGAGCATTATCAGTAGTAATAAAAACGATTTTATATTGCTATATTTTAGTACATGTCATGGAATGCATGAACGTTCATTATCTGGATCTTAATTGGGCAGATGCCAACTGTTAGGAATATGTGAGCCATCTTTCTTGTTTAGTACTGGCAAAGTCCTCCACGGTATCCACTTTGTTGTCTTATGTATTAAAATTATTAAGACACAGACTAGAATGAATCAGTAGGAAAGATTAAATATTTATAAATTGGCCTTTTGAGGAACAGATAAAAGATTTGGAGTTTCCTGTCCTTGCGGGATTGGGGGGGAAAGGCTATTAGGAAATGGTCTTCTAGAGTGTAACATAGACATTACCTAGGGACTTCATTCAGATGTACATTCTGACCCAGTAGGTCTCGGGTGGGCCCTAAAATTCTGATGCTGGCCCTTGGACCACACTTTGTGGAGCTAGCCTCTAGTTTTGCAAAGGGGTATTCTCTGAGTGTCGAGGGAGCTTGTCTCAGTTTCCTTTGATCAGAGCACAGGCAATGACTGAACTTGAAAGGAAGATTTTGGTGAAACATTAGGAGCAACTTTCTGAGAATTAACAAAATTAACTCTTAAAGTTACCTTTCTGGAAAGATTTTTATTATAGAAGATGTGTAGTAGTTTTATAAAAACTTACGCTGTTTTTTTTTTCTTTCATGTCACACTTGAAAATGTGTTTTGTTTATGCAAACATGAAACTGAGGGAAAAAGCAGAATCAGATGAAATGTTTTCTTATGTGGGAAAAATCGCATAATGAGGAAGTCCACCAGTAACTTCCATCAGCTTTCTGCACGAACAGAGACTCTCAGTAGTTCTCCTTTTCCCCTCATATTAGAGAAGTGATGGTTAAAAGCAGAAAGATGGGTAGATAGTTTTTTTTTTTTATTGTAAAGAAAATATGAGGGGTTCAGATTCCTGCTTTTTGGTATAGCTGCTGAGCTCAAGTTCATCAGACAAAGACCAATTGGTGTCCTTAGAATCTCAATTTATTTTCCTAAGTTGAATTTCTTTAGCACTTCTGTATAGTCTATTGTACAAGGTTTCTAGCCATTTAAAAGAAAATACCAGGAGGACAAAATGGTGACTGGAGAGGAGGTACCGAAAGCCTCTCCCAGAAAACACAATTGAGCGGCCACCCAGGAGCCAAGAAAGAGGACCCTAGGTGACAAAAAAATGGCAGCTGAGACATCCACGCATTGCAAGTAAACACCTAAGGGTTTGGAGAGAAAGGGGTGATCAGGAGGTGGGGAGGGAGCAAAGAGGGATCGCAACAGGACCTGATCGCGGCTGACTGCAGTGCATGGGAGGGGAGAGGCCAGGAGGTGACAAGAGGAGAAGCTCTAGCAAAGCACCAGAACAGTGGGAGTCTGTTGGGGAGCTGGGCTGGGGAGCTGGAATTTGGAGCGGTGAGTTGGGGACAGACCTTGGGAGCCAGTCTCTGGAACTCCTGGGTGGTAGCAGGGCTGAGCAAGGACTCTGAACTGCAGAGACGACATCTTGGCTCTAGGCTCCCTGGGGACCACAGTGCAGGCGCGCGCGACTCCTGCACAGGGCTGCGGTTCCTGGTCCCAGCCTGCTGCGGGGGCGACCCGCAGACAACGGCACGACCCCTACACAGATGGGGCTGCAGTTCCCATTCCGGCCTGCTGTGCTGCGGGGGCGAGCCGGCTGCCCTGAGGACAGTGCACGGCTCCTGCAAAGACGGGGCTGCGGTTCCTGTTCTGGCCCGCTGTGGAGGTGGGCTAGCTGCCTTCCTATGGCGGGGTCAGACCCACAGCTTTGGACTTGTATTCACGCCTG